>JAJTWR010000136.1:832500-1087500 GCA_021613335.1 Whitmania pigra
TAAGTTAAGTTGTTATCATTCACGCGAAAATCGAGGCTCCTGTTTGCTCACCGATTGCCGACCGGTTAAATTGTAAAACATAGTCGTACACCTGTTTGAGGAGCTGAAATTCCTTCTGGGAGAAAAGCACCTGCCAAACAACAGTTTAAGGTTTCTCAACACCAACTCACCTATCCTCTGTGTCCATTCATGCACTCATCCATTCATCCATCCATTCATGCACTCATCCATTCATCCATCCATTCGTCCATCCGTCCATCCGTCCATCCGTCCATCCATTCATCCATCCGTCCGTCCATCCATCCATCCGTCCGTCCGACCGCCCGTTCATTTAAAAATTCACACATCTGTCACTGAAGAACAGAAACAACATTCATGTTTGAATTTAGAGAGTATGTTGTCTTAATGACATGTCTCTATTGTCATTGTTGCCGTTTAAGTTCATCGTTTAAGTTAAGGTGATCACGAGATCATCATCATTATCATCATCTTAGTCATCATAATCATCACTACCATCATCATCATCGTCATCGTCGTCGAATGTAGTAGTAGTAATCATCATCATCACAATTGAAGACGTCTCGACAGATGACAATGAGGATGAAGACGACGTCAAAGGCGTCCATAACAAAGTCGTCAATCAAGCGTCATGAGCTATTAATAGAATCATAAATCAATGAGTACATATTGTCATAATCCTCACATACTTGACTTTGCCTGTCCATTTGAGTACAATGATAATGACAATAACGATAGTAATAAAACAAAACAAAACTAATAATAATAATAATAATAATAATAATAATAATAATTAATAATAATAATAATAATAATAATAATAATAATAATAATAATAATAATAATAATAATAACATACCCTCCGTCTACGCCAAGAAAAATGCTCAACCACTCACAGGCTCCATTTCTTCACCAACCGAATCGCGAAACCCTGGAAATCTCTACCACCAGACATTATTAGTTCCACAACTCATAGTCGATTTAAGGCCTGCATTTCCAACGACGATTTGAGAAAGTTTCTAAGAATTTAATTGACCTAAATTTTGTTCATGCACTCGACATGTACAGATTATCTGACACCAATTTGTCTTAACGGTCACTTGTGACCCTCTTTTTGGTTTCAATAAAAAAATAAAATAAATAACAAAATAAAAAAAAAAATAATAATGATAATTATATTTTGGTTTCAATAAACAAATAAAATAAATAACAAAATAAAAAATAATAATAATAATGATAATTATATTAATACTAATAATAACAAATATTTCTCTTCAACAATCTCTCGTCGCTGGCGATAAAATCTTGTTCTGAGGATCACGTGTCCTTATCGTGGCAGCCATCTTTGGCGTGATTTTGACGCCGACTTCCATTTTTGACAGCCTTATAGCTGACGGCGTAATCATCTTTATCATCATCGTCGTCGTCGTCATCATCATCATCGTCATCATTACCACAGCACCGTCATCATAATCGTCGTCTTCATCGTTATTATTCCCACACATTGACAACTCGCGAAATGGACACAAACTTAAAAGAAATTCATCTGATGGTTCATTTTATTTTCCAAAACCAAGTTTAACTCCGCCGGGTGCTTGGAAGTGAAGCACACCAATCCCCTATGTTTTATCCAGGTGACAAACATCTCCTACTTAAGGTAGGGTGGGTAGTAAGATCTCACCATACAACCAATTTGACCTATTCAGCCAATACCACTATACATCTAATGTAACCTATACAATCAATACTACTATATAACCTATACAATCAATACTACTATATAACCTATACAATCAATGTAACCCATTCAACCAATATCTCTATGCAGCAATACAACCAATACAACCACACATACGATGCAACCATATAACCATACAAACAATACAAACAATACAAACAATACAAACAATACAAACAATACAAACAATACAAACAATACAAACAATACATCTAATACAGCAATATAACACACATTCAACCACTAAATATGAATGTAACTTGGCAGTAAATATTCATGAAAATAATTGCGAATCTGTTCCTACGAATGACCGTCATTTTGTTGAGCTTTCAATTCATATCTTTGGTCTCACAGTCGCAGACGTGATAAATGTCCTCATAAAGATGTGCGTAAATATTTCATATTCGAATATTATGCCGAATAATCGCTCAAATTTTTATTCTTGGCTAAAAGTCCAGTGTTATATTTCAAAGAGAAATGGTGACGACGACGATGAGAGATATAAATGTTGTTAATTAAAAACATGGTGGGGCTTTTGAGAAGGTGCGATAATTGTAATAAAAATACATTACAAAATTATATTACACAATTTGATTATAGTACATAATTAAGGCCCAAGCAACATTGTCTGAATAAAGATTACAATAACACTTTAACAATACTACAAGGCGAAGTAGATGAACTTATCGGATTTCAAGGTAAAGGTTGCGAATGTCAACTCAGTGTCGTATAACTTACTAGGACCACCATAACTGGAATGATGCTGCTGATGCTGCTGATGATGATTGATGATATTGAAGAAATGCCGATGAAGTTAATGATGCTTGTGATGGGGAAATGCGGATGATGCGGATGATGTTAAAGATGTTGATGATGTTGGTGATGCTAACGAAGTTAATGATGCTTATGATGGAGAAAATGCGAATGATGCTGAAGATGCCGATGATGCGGATGATGTTGAAAATGCCTATGAAATTGACGATACTGATGAAATTGATGATATGGATGAAGTTGGTGATGCTGATGATGCCTAAGATGAGGAAAATGCGGTTGATGCGGATGGTGTTAAAGATGCTAATGAAGTTGATGATACTGATGATATGGATGATGACGACGACGACGATGACGATGATGAGAGATAGGAAGAGGAGGGATAAGACGATAACCATTATCAACCAGTGTCAACAAATTTAATTTGATTATATGTCGTTTGAATAAATTAATGAATGAAGTAATAAATAACTGTTAATGTATTATACAATTATAAATATCATTAAAGTCCTAAATAACGTCTATTAATTCACCAACAGCTCTGCTTATGCGTTTGAATAATATGAAATCATACATTTGTCTGTCGCGTTCGCGCCCTCATGGCCTATTGGTTAAGACTGCGCCTCTCGTGATTTGAACCCTGTACCTTGAGCTTGAGTACCGTCGTAATCATCCAGATTAGTCAACGGACGTTCATAAAACATTTGCCTGTCACGTTATCACATGGCTATCGATCAATCCAGGTGGAGAGATGGTGGAAAGAAGGAAGGTGTTGCGCTTGGAAATAAACAGCGTGCAACTGCAAGGGAAATTCATCACCACGAGAACCAATTAAAATGCTGATTTATGTCGTCACTTTGTCACGTGAGAAATCCATGCAACCGCAATGCGCCTCTATTAAGACCTTCAACCCGATATGCCTGAAGGTCATTAACAGATTGCTTGGTTGTTACTCTCCACACCCTATCATGCTGCTGTCTCACCCCAGTGTCATACCCCACTGTCATACCCCATTTATATAGCGCTACCCATACCAATCTGATATGCTCAGCCATTTAACTGAACGTCACGGCAATGTGCATCTAAGGTTGCTAAGTCTTGAATGCAACGAGGTCTCAGTCAGTATTCGTGGAGCACCTGTTGTCACGCATGAGTGAGAATGGGTGATGCCTCTGAAGAGTTGGAGTCTCGTTCAGCTCCGTAGAAACATTAAAGAGGTTTCTTGAAATCTGAGACCACAGGAGAACATGTCAGATACCTTCAGACTTTCTTCTTCTTAGGACAAAAACGTGGCATGGTAATGTTGATAATGATCATCATCAGCAGCAGCAGCATCATCGTCGTCATCATCACTATCATTATCACCATTATCATTTTAGCCAACATCATGTTCTTCATTGCCATCGTCATCATCATTACAAGAGTAAATGCTGGTGGAGGCATTTAAGACATTTCACAACGATTCAACGAAGTAAGTTAATTTGTTTAGCGCAATCTTCAGGTCGATGAACAAACAAGTTCAAAGCACTCGGATGAAAATATTCATTTTAAAAAGATGCATCTAATGACATCTAACATCATCATAAACATCGTCGTCATTTAGCAGGTTTCGAACATGAATACCGCGGGTGAAGGCAAGTCGGTTGTTGCAGCATCATAAAGTGCTTGTAACAGATTCACTTGTGAATTTTGTTAACGTCCATTTCATAACTAGATGATTAGGGTGATCAAAAACAAAAAACAAAAACCGGAATGGCCGCCTTTAGCTCACCTTTTAACAGGAGCTTATAGGCCACAGGATTGGTGACTCTGGTGTTGAGAATGTGGTTGTAGGCGGAGCATCTGTAAATCCCTTCGTCTGATTGGCTGACCTCGGATATCTGAAGGTTGCCGGAAGGCAGAACTTGCATTCGACCTTGAAAAATTAATTAATTAATAATGCATTCAATCATTACTAATCAATAAATCATTCGATTAATTAATGAATTTATTTATTCTACCAATAAAATTTTAATACGTCAATCATTTAATTAACCAAGCAATTGTTTTTTTCTTAAATTACAACTTTACATAATAAAAATAAATAAATAATATTAATAATAATATTAACAACAACAACAAATATGTTTATGCAATGTTTATGCAAAAAAATAATTATGATTGGTATTTTTACAACATCGATTGCTTTCTTTATCAATTCCTGATGAGAACGAGGGGAAGTATTGACGCTCGATGAATGAATGAATGAATGAATGAATGTGGCGTCATTCGGTGCATGCTCACATGACTTGTGTCGGAAAGATACAGGATGATGATGATGACGATGCACGAGGCAGCAATGATGATAGTTATACTTACAATGGTGATAATGATGACTATGGCGATGATAATCATGATGATGATCACAGCAACGACAATGAGTAGTGACGGATTTTAAATAAAATTAATAATTGTATTACTGCTCTTTATCAAATAAATTTATTAACATTTTTAATAGTATTTTTATTATTAATGATAAATTTACGATTATAATAATAATTCAATTCAAAGTAGAGGTCAGATGAACTTCATGAAATTGAAACCAATTATTTTAGGACTTAATAAATTCTTTCTCAGAAGTGCTATGCTCGTCAAAAGTGTGAATTATTTCTCAACTGAAAAATGTCAACAACTACAGGTGCATTCCAAGGTGAGGTGCGAGGTGCATTCCAAAGTGAATTACAAGATGCATTGCTCCTGAAAAGTTTCTCCAAGACGTCATCAGTCCTCATTTGGACAAACACCACACTTGGAGTGATGAATTAACTCGATGAATTGCATTTTAATGAATTTAGTGGAGTGGATTTTATCTCGAAGTTGTTGAAGAATTGCTTGAAGACGTGAAATTATAAGTTAAATAAAAGTTAGAAATCGTTGGAGGAATGTACTGTCGTTTAAATAATAAGATTATCAAAATAAATTCGATTAAATAATAAAACTCAATTTAAAACCAAGAATTAATTGCGTTCATTTATTCATCTAAAAATTCGTTTCAGCAACTGCATAAATTATGTTCAACAACTACACAAACAACGACAAACAGTCCTTCACCTCAAACAACGCAAGTTCCAGGCTATTTCTGGAAAGCGGAAGTGACGTAATAAAGACTGAAGTGACGTAATGATGATGAACGTGATGGTTATGGAAAAGAATTCATTAGGAAAGCATGGGGATTCAATTGGGGAGCAAAAATTGGGAAGAATGAATCGGGGACGAATGAACGGGGAGATATGAATTGATGAGAAATGCATTGAGTAGGAATGAATTTGAGATGAATGAAAACGAAACGAGGGTTATTTTAAAAGGTCAATGAAGTGCAAACTACGCGAGAGACAAATAGGGCTCTTTAAACTTCAGAAGTTGAATCTGTACATTTCAAAAGACAAAGTGACATCAGGTGGCGTCAAGTTGACAAAGTTGATGATGATGATGATGATGATCTAAGATGATGATGATGATGATGATCTAAGATGATGATGATGATGATCTAAGATGATGATGATGATGATCTAAGATGATGATGATGATGATCTAAGATGAAATCATCATCAATGGTCGCAAAGCTTCACTCATTAAAATAGAAAATCTAAAAAGGACATCGAAAAGTGGTTTTACCGGTCTAAATATAGAATCGTCAAAAATAAGCGGTATTTAAATCCCCTCCTACTCTATCACGGTGAGTCGGGGTTGGGTTTTCCCGGGAGAGGGGTGCCTTGGGGTGACCTATTTGCATACCTGTTCACTCTACGGATGATTAATTACGGTCCGTGATCAGTAACACGCATGCTCATTCTTTCATCCGAGGTTAATGAGTGCATTCGCCTGGCGTTAATGATGATGATGATGATGATGATGATGACGACGACGATGGTGATGACTGAAGGTGCCCGTCTATTGTTATTGGAATGCATGACCATTATCGTCGTTGTCACTTCATTGTTTCATTATAATCACTCACAACACTCCCTCATGATGTACTTAACAAAAGCTCCATTTGCTTAGTTGTGGCGTCAAAAAAAAAAACAAAGAACAAACAGCATCCAGGGCACGTCGTAAGCACGTTTTTTTATTTAATTGGCGCTCAATTTTTATTATTTATTTCTTCGTATCAATTAATAAATTATTCCCATTCTTCATTTCATGCAAATTTGCCATAAAGTTTCACTCATAAACATACATCACACATTGATTCTCTTATTCATTGATTCGCTCACTCACTCACTCACACACTCACTCACTCACTCACTCACATCACTCACTCACTCACTCACTCACTCCACTCACTCACTCACTCACTCCACTCACTCACTCACTCACTCACCACTCACTCACTCACACTCACTCACTCACTCACTCACTCACTCACGCACTCACTCACTCACACTCACTCACTCACTCACTCACTCACTCACTCACTCACTCACTCACTCACTCACTCACTCACTCACTCACTCACTCACTCACTCACTCACTCACTCACTCGCCCACTCGCTCTTTCATAACTTATTCACACAATCACTCAATCCAGGTGAGAAGGTGAAAAACATCCTCCCATTCGCACCTTTGCGGCTTCTTTTTTTAAAGTTTTCAAAACTTCATTGGTATTAAAAATCAACTTCCTTTATTGGCTTGAGATAGACGACGTTATAAATAATAATAATAACAACAACAATAATAATAATAATAATATAATAATAATAATAATAATAATAATAATAATAATAATAACAATAATAATAATAATAATAATAATAATAATAATAATAATAATAATAATAATAATAATAATAATAATAATAATAATAATAATAATAATATAATAATAATAATAATAATAATAATTCATTATAATAATAATAATAATAATAATAACAACCGAGACAAGCAAAACAATTGTTACGTTTCAATTCATGGATTCCTTGGAAATTAATACCTCCATAACGCGTCAAAATTGAAAGATGTCAACGTCAAACGAACCAGCAATTGAAATCGTCTTCCCGTTGAACTCGTACTCCATGATGGCAATTGGTCGGCTGTAGGCAGCTCTGCAGGGAAGTACAGCTGTGTTTCCACTCAGCGCAACCACCTCGACTTCAGAGTCTATGGTCGGCGATGACTGTTGCTGGTTCTTTGTTGCCGGAAAAGAGTGCAGAACTGGAAAAGTAATGAAAAATGTTCGCGTTGAAATGAAAATAACGAGTGAAGAATGAATTCACTGGAAGGAGTTTTCCAGGAAGAAATCATTCACTCGATAATTCATCGAGGCATTGTTCTTTAGTTCGTTTCCATTCGACCACTAGGTGGAGGATGTTACGGATGAATTGATGGCATCCACGGTTGATTGATTTCACTGTGTTTGATCGAAGCTTCTCAGATTTCAAAAAAAAAATTGATTCAATGAGAATCGTCTGCTCGGTTTTTTATTTGTTTGATTTTAATTTTTTATTCTGTATGTAATTACAATGCTCTTAATTCCGTCATATGATAATTTCGCGCCATTTTTATTCGTAATAATAATAATTATAATATTATTATTAATATACTATTATAATTATATATAACCTGTTAGAATAACATCTTAACATAATTCAACCATTTCTATAGAACCACCGATAATAATATTATTAATTATTATTCAATAAATAATATCATATTCCTTGATAAGCCATCACATTTGTAAGCTTGGAATTAGCTATTAGTGTCACCGAACAGCCAATCAGGGACAGGGCAACTGCACCGAATTATGCTCAAACCCCGCCCTCTGAAACGCATTATCCTTTATTCAGCGGAGTGCAATAAAGATTCAGTGACCTAGATTTCTTGACCCCGTAGAGACCGAGTGGCCTTTGACCTCGACACGACCTAATAAAACTCGAACTCGGTCGTCCCACTTTGAAGGGTGTCCTTTATTCTTTATCATCGAAGACATCTGCTTCGTGTGGCGGTGTTTTGTTCCTGTGATGACGTAGCTTTAATAATATTATGTTATTATTATTAATATTAGTAATATTAGTATTATCATTATTATTATTATCATCTTTATATGTTATTATTAAACTGCAATAAAGGTACTAGAGATTAGCAATTAACTAATTTTTTTATGATTTAGCGTTTAATTTGTTTTTTTATGGAAAAATATATTTAATTAAATTCAATGTTATTTGTGGACATTTGTCGTCTGCTTTTGTTCGCTCTCGATTGCGTCATTTGCTTTAAATGGGACCCATGTAAATCATGTTTTAAAGGTTTTTTGTACTCAAAATGAGTCTCTTGGAAGGAATAAATGTTCGGAATAAAATGAAAATGAATTAAAAATATTGAAATGAAATTATTACAGCACACTGGATGGCCCACCAATTTCATTCCACCATAAATAACCAATTAAAAGTAAAAAAAAAAAAAGGATCAGAAATCAATCAATAACCACTGGCATTCCATTCCAGCACAAAACTTACCAGCCTGTTCTACCAGTGCCTCACTGCTCATAACGGTGCCCATGGAAGGAACGGTGGCCAGGCACTGATATGTCCCGTGGTGATGCTGGCTACTGAAGGGCCCGATCTTCAAAACCGTTCCGCCATCCCTCAGTTCAAATCCCGGCTTCTTCTTGACGCCGGAAGATCCAGACGACGATGTCGATGCTACGACCGACGAGTTGAGACTCCACCGGTAAGTCGCGGAATCGGGGTCGGTCCGGCACGACAGGGTGAGGAAGGAACCCGGTTCGACCACGGTCGACCTCGGCTCTGCCAGGAAACGCGGAGACCTGGAAGCTGTAAAACGGATGTCGAATCAATAAATCAATGAATCAGTGTGTCAATAAATCAATCTCATCTGTTTTCCTGGGAAGAAAAATATGAAGCCGTAAAAAGTATTTGTGCCGACGGAGAGCCACGGCCTTTGACGACTCCGGTGGCGTATGCACGTCCAATTAAGGAAAGGCTGCCGGCCGGATTTCATCACCGGCATCCACATTGGAAAATGCACGTTGCATCTGCTGGCAATTATAACCAGACTAACAAGAAAATGCTCTTTCGCTTGTTAACGTGCTTCGAGTTCAAAGAGGGGAGTGGGCTCGAAAAAGGAAAAAAACATAATTGCTCATTTTTATAGCGCATAACTCGTCGCTCGGCCCCCAAGACCACGCCGATGATGAACGACCGCCCTGACAACCAGCCTCCCTTTCGCCAAGGTGCTTAAAACCAGCTTCGCCGGATAATTTCTTCTCGCGCATCCCGATGAAGTAATGAATAGGTTAACGACGGAGACCAATTCCGTGTCTGGAACTGGAGAGAACGAGACAATCGGTGAAGCGTTTCAACACCTGGATTGGAATTATTATCACACCTGGAATGACTACACGGAGTTCCTGAAACAATCTGGAGTTGTCTTCTTGAAATCGTTTTTCATTCTGAAAACCTCGTTTATTATGAATGATTTGTCGTGCGAAAATACTGTTTATTTTTGTTGCATAACCGCAGTTTCATAATTATTTTGTAATTATTATTATTTATATTACCATATTATATCATTATTAATAATATTATCCTGCTGCATGTTTGTTATTATACATTAGATTAAATTATATTTATTTTAAGGTAACCAGGAATCACATCTTCAATTAAGCATACTGTGTTGTTAAATAAAACCCCATTATTTTTTTCAAACCTTTTTTATATAAATTATATTCATAAATGAATTTCTCCATTTTCCAATAGTTTTAGATTTTAAAACAGAACTAAGAATATATTTTTATAAAATGTAAACATTCCAATAAAAATAATTTGAATTATATATCAATTATAAAATATTATTTCAATTTCATGTGTAATTTCAACAATCTTGAAGTCAGTGATTCGATGATTTCGGAATGTTTCCCGATAAATTGAGCAACATTTGCAGTTGATTTTTCTGGAATTTTTAAATATTTTAAAATTATTCCACGAATTTCTCGAAAAGAAAGATTTTTTAAATTGTCAAAAATAATAAAAAACGATGAAAATATTGTTGGAAAATCGAATTGTGGATTAAATTACATTACGATTAACTTGTTACTGAATATATCCCATTCAATAAATACAGTAAATTATTATACAATTATAATACATAAATAAATTAAAATATCGCGAATAAATTATTGTACTACAAATAAAATAGTGAACCATTAATAAACTACTATATTTTAACTAAACTAAAATTTCATTAAAAAAGTATGCTTTTATAAATAAATTATTATATCAAAAATAAATTGTGATATTATAAATACATTATAATTTATTAATTTATAAATTATTCCAACTCAACTCGTCGGAAGGAAAGACATGAACTAAAGCATGAAAATCTCTAACCAAGACTATTATCAAAACGGTTTTCAAATTTTCAGAAAGATACTAATAAGTGGTGAGGGTTGAAGCTTAAGGGAGTTTGAAGTGACCATTTTGTATCATACTAAACAGATGTTGTATCAAGTGCTTTCTGTGGAACACGTGACTAAAATGCCTCTCACATCTGTTGAGATATTGTACGCTCGGATACTTATGATACATCATATGATACGTTATGATACTATCAAATAGCTTCATGGATGATATGAATGATGGAAGTTACGATGGATATCAATATACTGAATTCATGATTGGCTGATTGAATTCGTGATTGATTGATATAGATGACTGAATTCATAATTGGTTGATATTATTGATTGTGATGTCAGTGATCCCAGTAACTGAATTAATGTTCTCAGGGGACATTAAATGAGATAACAATAATTTTGAAGATGCAGAGATTAATAACATCACTATGGGAATGGATAGTTTGATGGATGGATGGATGATTGGACGGACGGATGGGCGACGGATGGACGGATGGATGAATAGATGGATGAATAGATGGATGGATGCAATGATGAATAACTGGATGAATGGATGGGTGAATAGGTGTAATAACAAGAGTTACAAATAGGATTCATATGCAGGTAGGGCAATGAAAACGGCAAAGCATCATCATCATAATCATTTCCAAGACATCAGCACTTCTATTATCATCATCGTGGCCGTCACCATCATCAACAGGATGTTGACACATTTTGTAAACTTTCCGGAATCGAATTTCGGCATGTACAAAATTTTGTCTACATTGGAAGAATAAAGATTAAGTAAAATATGAAATAATAATGATATTCTTATTATTAATATTTTAAAAATAAAACATAATTTCTTTGCAAAAAATTACAGTTCTTAAGATTTCATCTGAAAAAGTCAGTAAATTCTTCAAAACAGTTTTTGCTTCCAAAACAAGAGGAAAATTTTTTTCAAAATTTTTCGAGGAAAAAAATGAACTTTGAAAGTTGAATTTATTTGAAAAGATGTTGAATGTTTCAGCAGGAAGAAGCAGTTTTGTGTGCCGAAAAAGACATTTCACTCTCGAAGGAAGCATTTGAACGCTTTTTTTTACGCATTCGTTTATTAATAGCATAATAATAATAAAAATTGTTATTTATCATATATCAGTAAATTATGAGACGTTAAATTTATTTCATGAATTAATTTCGTTTATCCCTTTTTAACCCTTGGATGCCCAGGGTAAAAAACCTCCAGTTTTAACTGACGGGAGGGTATAAGTGTACATGTGTACCCCAAAACATTTATTGTTACTGAGCGTCAATCGAAATTTTTTTAATAAAACTAATTTATATGTCACTCTGCACAGGTTGAGAGAATATAATAGCATTGTTTTCATAGAACATTTATTCTACATCGTTATATAGCAATGCTTATGAACACTGAACTGCTTTGATTAATAATGCTATACATAATGGCTGGATTTACTACAGTTATTTGTTTTAAAATAAACGGATGTTGATATTTTGTATATATTTAACTAAAAATAGTATTTTCCAAAAAATCATTAATAAATAATTAATGTTTATTAGCTAATGTCAAATGTAATCAGACAGACATCAATGTTTCGCAACACTAATGACACAAAATCGTTCGTTTCTGTTGTTTTCTACGGTTAAAACAATATCCCATATTTTATATTATTTATGCCGTATGCTATAATAGATTATTTATTTATAGCCTATTTATTTATAGCTTATTTATTTATAGTTTATTTATTTATAGCTTGTTATTTCTTAATGCTCCGCTTTGGAGCTCCGGCAGGGATCATCAGAGGAGTTTCCCCAGTTTTCAAATATTTCGGCCTGTGGTTCTCCTGAAGCTTCATCCAGTGATCAGTCGGATATCGTACTTTTCCTTCAAGATACATAAATTAATAAATTACCGACGGCTCTTTGGCCTTTTTATGACGATTGCATCCACCCCAGTTGCCTACAAGCAAAGTGGGGCTTGTAATTTCTTTGTAGCGGCAGCGGTTCAAAGTGCTTTGAGAGGCCGAGGTCTACCCATTCTTTCCGCCAACGTTACATCAAAGATTACATCAAAGAACATGTCTTTGGGAATTTCTCCCTAATCATGTCAAGACTCCTAATTCCTGGATTTCGCAGGCATGAAAACTATTCGACACCGCTATAGCAGGACGTTCAATTCGTCTAGGGTATTTTGAAAAACCTTCTCCCTCTTCATGGTAGTGTCACCCATGAAAGCCATTATTGGAGACATGACTACACCTTTACCAATGGGCGTTTCTGGAATATTCACCTTCGGTAGAATCTTCATCGTCAGTACGAACAGGGAAGGAGAAATCGTGCAACCCATAGCCATTCCAAAACCTTGTAGTGTACGTCTTGGTGGAAATCTGCATCATGAACCTGCTATAAAGTATTCCTAAAAGATATGAATAACGGGATGTGGAACATGATGGCCCTCCAACGTCTTCCATAGGAGGTGGTGGCATCGATCAGTTTGCGTTTGCTATGTCCAGCCACATGACAAACTCATGTGTCATACGTAATATTGTAATTGCTACAAAAAAATTTACTTTTGTGAATATTTGTTGTAAATTCATAAATTATAGTACATAATATTAATAATAATTGATGAAACAATGATATCATTACATATCAACAAATATCTCTTTATTCTTCACGAAGTCCATTGAAATGGAATATATCCAAGCTACTTTTAAATATGATGATGACGACGAAGACAGCGATGATGACATCTATGGTTTTGAGCATCAATCCATCTGCCCATCATCCTCTTTGTTTTAATTTTTAAGGGAGAAAATACTTTTTCTTCTTAATTGTGACCCTTTGTTGCAATTTAATCTCAACAAAAGGACTACAAAAGGAGAGAAAGTAGAGTCTACAATGGATTGGATAGTCGTCATTATAGTCATTATAGTCATCATTATAGTCATCATCATCATCATCACTATCATCATCATCATCATCATCATCATCATCTCCATCGTCGCAGTCATCGTCACCACAGCTAAATCACTGGCAAACATGGAAAATATTCTCCAACATCCATGCCTCTGGAAGGATGACCTCATTAAATATTCAAACAAAAAACAAACAAGTGACGTCACGATAAACAACTCATTTCCAGGCGAATCCAGGGGTGGGTGGCTCACCTACCCTAATGTTAACGATGATGATGATGGTTGCAATGATGATGACGACGACGATGATGATTATGATAACTATAATGATGACGATGATGATCATGATGATAAAGACAAAGATGGCTACAACGATGATTATGTTGATGTGGGTTACGATGATGACGACGACGTTGAAAAACATCACAGGAACAGAGCCGTTTTGTTCCAGCGTGGTCCAGCTCACCTACCCTAATGTTAACGATGATGATGATGGTTGCAATGATGATGACGACGACGATGATGATTATGATAACTATAATGATGACGATGATGATCATGATGATAAAGACAAAGATGGCTACAACGATGATTATGTTGATGTGGGTTACGATGATGACGACGACGTTGAAAAACATCACAGGAACAGAGCCGTTTTGTTCCAGCGTGGTCGATGCGAATTTCTGAAATGATGTTGAGCGACCTCTAGGGACAAAGTAAGGTTCCTCGTGACCCCAGTGGTTCTTATCTATAATGTGGACCTGTAAAATGCGAATTACTTTGCGAACTTTACGAGTGCTGACTAGTTTATATGGATTTGCAACGAGATTGAAGTGACCTTTGCACTCCGACAACCCCGCAAAGGTCAGCCGTAAAACCAAATGTTCTGCAGGGGAAAAAAGTTATTAATGACGAACTCAATTTCAACTTGTTATGTTGAGAATGTCACAAATTTCGTGGCAACATATCAGACGTCATCGATTGGATGTAAGTAAATGTCAACACATGACCGGTATAATAATGTCATAATAATAATATTTTGGAAATTGCTTGCTAATAATTACGCTTAAAATTACTATTAGAAATACACTTTAAAATATTATTATAAATACACTTAAAATTATTATTATTACACATTTAAAACTACTTTTACAATTCAAATAGCACGCAGATACTTTGTGCCAATTTAAGAACCGTCCCCAATGATTTCAGATGCTTGTATTTTTTATGGCGTTGCGCGGGAAACCAGAAAATAGATAAGAAATAAAAAAAAAATTCAAAGTTCCATTTCATCTGCACTCGAAACTCAAGTCTCAGGAATCCAAAGTTCTTCAAAACGACTCAAATTTTCTTTTCAAACTTTTGTGTCGTTGTTCGTGGATTGAAACCTTCAATGTCAAGGTTTTTGTCTTCCGAGGTTGAAAAGTTCTCCTTTTTGAAGAAAATTGTTGCGAGTTTTTGGTTGCTGGAAAATTAATGACCAACAAGGAGGATGCTCTTTAATCCGTGGAGGGGAAACATCACTTGAGAAATAATTGAAAGCTTTGCCCGACAATCGGCCAACATTCCATTCTCTACTTTTTCTATCATATTTCCACCAATGTATCATTACCATCATCACGATCATTGCCATCATCGTCATCACCATCACTACCACTATTGTCATCACCGTCGCCATTGTTTTAGCCACTCAGAAGCATGACATATGCTATTTGATTCCAGCTGGTCCGAATGCGGTGGATGTGTTCCTAATATGATGGACATCGCATCCTTCGCTGACGAAATATTGAAGCAGACTTATTGCTGTGGCGAAACTAATAGTTCTGAGGGTTATGGAGCCTCGTGCTGATAAACAACCTGACGAGTTGCGCAGTAAAATATGGTGAGATCATTTTTCAGTTTTGGGTAGAAGTTTTGGGTGACGGATGGACCGGACGGGTGAGTGAGTTTTGGGTGGCCGTGGGTTGCTGTTGCTATCGAGTGTCCCATCCGTCATCGTGTGTGGTCATCCATCAAATGTTTTAACCAATGTTCTGCAACTTTTTCAAAACCACATGTTGAAATGGGACTTTGCTGTCAAGTGACTGTCATTATTGAGAGTATTGGCCTAAAATGTCATCATTTCAAATCCCAAAGGTCTCCTTTATCCGTCCGTTCCCCCATCCATCTGTCATTCCGCCTACTCAAAACATCCAATCAACTATGTCCTTTGGGCCACAATAAAAAAGTTGATTGTTATTACGTAACCATTTCGGGTTTCGTTGATTGTTCTTAGAGTTATCGGTAGTATGTTATTATTATTATTATTATTATTATGATTATTATTATTATTTATTATTATTATTAGTATTATTATTATTATTATTATTATTATTATTATTATTATTATTATTATTATTATTATATTATTATTATTATTATTATTATTATTATTATTATATTATTATTATTATTATTATTATTATTATTATTATTATTATTATTATTATTATTATTATTATTATTATTATTATTATTATTATTATTATTATTATTATTATTATTATTATTATTATTATTATTATATTATTATTATTTGGTGTTGCTTAGTTGGTTATGAATTCACGACTGTAAAGAATAAAATGAATTGAGAAATAATTTAAGGATATAAAACAAGTGATAATTATTTACGATAAAAGTTGGTTTAATATTATCTGGGTTTTGGTTTTAAAGCAGTCTAGGTTTCTTCAAACAGTTCACTCTTAATATCGGTTACCGCGACAAAAAAAAAGTGTGATTTGGTGGATCAGTACAATGCATAATTCAACCAACAACTTTACCTTTAAAATAAGTCATAATTTAAGTCACCGGCTAAATCAACAAGTTATGGAGGCACCCGTTTAAAGGACGCATATAAACCAGGAACATTTAATTATTATTCATAATAGAGAAAATTATGATTTTGTCCGAAATTTCGAACGAATTTCTCCGCAATTCAGAGTCCGATATCTGTTTCATGTGGGAGCGAAACGAGAAAATAGATGATGGAGTGGATGACTGGACGGACGGACGGACGCCGGACAGTCGGACGGGTGGGCGAATGGATGGATGGATGGATGGATGGATGGATGGATGGATGGATGGATGGATGGATGGATGGATGGATGGATGGATGGATGGATGGGTAGGCAAGTGGGTGGGTGAACGAATGGATAATGGATAAATAGAAGAAAAAAACGGATCGTTTGGATAGTTGAATGAGCTATTACCGATAGATGGATGAATGTTCAGATGAACGGATTGATTGATGGATAGTTCGGTGGTTTAAGGAGCGAGGTATGTCCATCGATAAGCAAGCAATACTCCAGTTGGAAGCATAATAAACGGTCGTAAACTGGTGGATGAAAACGAATACCGGATCGTAAATTGAACACCAAAACTAGAGTTGGAAATTTTACTGTCAACGATCGTCTGAGACTTTAAGGAGAACTTGAGTCATTATTGGAAACTCTTAAACTCGTCTCCCTTGCCATCCATCTATCCACCCACATCTTTTCATTAACTAGCCCATCCATCCATCCAGCCATCAATCCGTCCCTCTACACATCCATAAAACAGCCAACAATTCACCATCATTCATTCACTCAGCCATCTATCAAGCAATTCTTCATGGCTTGTGTTATAGCGACAAGCTGAATTCAAACGGCAAGTTGATAGCTGAAGGTAAAGTACCTCTTCGCTCGAAGGGCATGAAGCGTGAACGAATTTGACACCAATGGTTTCTTCGACACGGCTTCCTCTTGCCTCGGTTTGGAGAGTAATTGCAGGCCATTATAAGCTCTCGAGGGACGGCCTGTTCCGCTTGAATGAACGCCGCGGGTGTTCTGAAAGGGCACTCAAGTTTCGATTGTCCATAGCAATGAGGAGAAGGTGATGGTTCTACGAAAGCAACTTTCAATTGGCTTCAATTGGGTGCATTTTGAGTTCAACATTTTGTGACGGCGTTTGGAAACGCTACATTGGTTGGGAGAATGATTGGTTAAATGGATTGAAGGATGATTTATGGATGGATGGATGGATGAATGGATGGATGGATGGATGGATGGACGGACGGACGGATGAATAGATGGATGGATGAATGAATGGATGCATAGGTGAATGAATGAGTGGATGGGTGAGTTAATGAGTGAGTGAATGAAAGAATGAGTGAACGACTGGATGAGTGAATGAACGAATGAGTGAATAAGTGGATGGTCGCTCGACTGGGTGTATTGACGGATTGAGATACGGCCCCTTTTTCGGGTCAATAGAAGAGAAATTAATTAATTTTTCAAATTAATCTGCTGATGAAAATCGATATTTTTCGGAGTGTTCATTTAGAGTAGGTAATACGAATCCATCCATCCACCCATTCATCCAGTGATAGGAAACGAAAGTTATTAGCTGGTAGTTCCCAGAATGATCACTAGAGGAGATTGTCTTTCAAAAATGACACCAGATGACGGTGAGTGATGAGGGAAGTAATAATCATCCAGCCAATGACAGTGGGGGACGTTCCAAACCACACCCAGTGAGGGCGTGACCCAAGTGATGACGAGGATGTTTTTCTCTTTCCAATTTCTCTTCCGTCTACTTTTCTTTATTATTCCCTCGACAGTCAAGAGGTTGCTGGATCGAAACTGGTCTTGCGACAGTGTTTTGAGACGGCAACAAATTTCCAAGGATCTTTGGTCTGGTTTTTGTATTGATGATTATTGATGATTATTATGATAATAATAATATTACTTTTAAATTATGCATGTTAATTTTAATGATTAAAATCTTTGTGACCGAAAGTGAAGAGAAGACTTTCTAGAGGAATGTTCTCATCGTAATATTTTTTTGACGCACTAGAAATGTCATCACTCAACCATTCATTCATCATTTCATCCATCCATCCATTTATTTATCCATCTCTCCATCTATTCAATGATTCATCAGCCATTGCTCATTCACCCATCCCTCCCATGCATCAAACTATCTATCCATCCGTTTGTCCGTTTGTCCGTCCGTCCATTCCCCTATCCATCCATCCATCCGTCCGTCAATCCATCCGTCCATCCATTTATCCATCCATCCGTCCATCCATCCATCCATCGAACAGATGGCCTTTCCAAGTTTCTTCCAAAAGCTTCGTTGAGAAGCAACAAATTCTGACTGTTCCTCATAATTGCATGCTTTGAAGGCAGGACGAAAAGATGAAAAACTCAAAAATGACAAACAACACAAGCGCACAAGCACACAAACGCACAAAACGAAACGAAAAAAAGAGAAAATCTGACGTGCGAACGCAGCGACTAAAATGTGGGACAAAATTTTACTTAAGTTTCCGTCCTTTTTGAATCTTAATTTAAGAACTGATTTTAAGGCTTCTTTGTTGAAAGAACTTGTGTTTTACAGGAGGCTCTTCAAAGGAATTCATTCCTTCTCTCGTGATCTCTCCATCTGCACCATCTTTCCATCTGCTCCTGGATGGTTTCCTCGTCTTCCTCGTCTTCCTTGTCGAGTGAAGTGTCAAACAAATTCCACCGACAGTCACTCGGAGTTCGAACAGTTTTTCTCGCCGACAAATCCGTTGTGGAATTCCTTTCTTACGTCATCAATGACGTCACGCCGACGAAGTGTGGCGTCAAAGCGGGAATTTGATTCGATGGATGGAAAATGCAGAGACATGCAACATGCAGTTCAACAAAACATTCACCAGTGAATAATATGTTTTATATGTTATATATAATATGTCACGTTGGAGACGAGAAGAAGATAAAGTCAGAGCGTCACGTTTTTGCAGGGAAGTGTTTGCAGGAGACAGAAAATGAACTCTCGGATGGACGGACGGATGGATGGATGAATAGAAGAGTGGACAGACGAAAGGATGGATGGATCGATTGGTGGATGATAGAACGAATGACAGGGCTTCCAGTTATTATTGAATAAGGTTCGTTAATTAACAATGAAAGCTACAAAGCAGACCCACATAATTGGGGTGGAATAAGGACAGAATTTGCTGCCCTGATGTCCACATTTTGATGGATGAAGGTGGATCTGGTTTGTCTTCTGGAGTTAGGACTTAGTCATCGTCATCATCACCACCGCCATCATCATCATCACTGTGGACGCCGATGCGATGACATTTCTTCGAATTGTCCCGTGCTGATAATTCCCAGTAGAATCGATGCCTAATAACATCACTATCGTCATCATTATTGTCATCTTTCTGAACAATCCACTGGAAAAATCTCTTCAATCGGTTAACCAAGGCCAGGCGGAGCATGGAAAGACCTGGAAAGGACATTCATTCATTCGTGGCGCTTTTTCTCGGTTGAATGATTAAAGTGAGTCGCACCCCTTGCGACGTCAATAGCACGACATTTAAGATGACATCCCGTGAAACAATGCGGTCGCCTGCTTGCTCATCCAAATGAGATTCAGCCGTTGAAATATGCGATCATGGATGGTTGAGTGAAATAGTTGATAGATAAATGAATGAATGAATGAATGAATGAATGAATGAATGAATGAATGAATGAATGAATGATGAATGAATGAATGAATGAATGAATGAATGAATGAATGAATGATGAATGAATGAATGATGAATGAATGAATGACTGAATGAATGAATGAATGAATGAATGAATGAATGAAGAATGAATGAATGAATGAATGAATGAATAATGAATGAATGAATGAATGACATGAATGAATGAATGAATGAATGAATGAATGACATGAATGAATGAATGAATGAATGAATGAATGAATGAATGAATGAATGAATGAATGATGAATGAATGATGAATGAATGAATGAATGAATGAATGAATGAAGAATGAATGAATGATGAATGAATGAATGAATGATGAATGAATGAATGAATGAATGAATGAATGAATGAATGAATGATGAATGAATGAATGAATGAATGAATGAATGAATGAATGAATGAATGAATGAATGAATGAATGAATGAATGAATGAATGAATGAATGAATGAATGAATGAATGAATGAATGAATGAATGAATGAATGAATGACTGAATGAATGAATGAATGAATGAATGAATGAATGAATGAATGAATGAATGAATGAATGAATGAATGAATGAATGAATGAATGAATGAATGAATGAATGAATGAATGAATGAATGAATGAATGAATGAATGAATGAATGAATGAATGAATGAATGAATGAATGAATGAATGAATGATGAATGAATGAATGAATGAAATGATTGATGGACGGATGGAGGGATGGTGAATAAATATGATGAAAGGTGATTAGAGTACTTCCTGTCGGAACTTGGCGCGAGAGGTGCGCGCAATTATTCGTCATTTTCTCGGGAAGCAAATCCATGAAAATCTATGAAGAAACTGCAGGCAGATCGATGAATTCGATTTGTATCGTGAGGAGTGGCTAAATTGACGGATGAATGGATGCATGTATCGACGGAAGGATGGCTGCTGGAGTTTATTCGTTGGGAGACAGGGTCGTTGCCCCCAAATTTTTACTGATATCCACCCCCTCCACCAGTGACAAATTTCTGTGTGCATTCATCTGGACGGGTGGATGGATGTATTTATGGATAGGTATATGAGTATTTAACTGGTACATATTGATATGAATTGAATGATTTCCTTAGTAACACGGATAAAAGTTTATCCAAGACTAATAGCTTTCTTCCGAGGCCCATAATCAAACAGCACGTTTCAACGATGGCAAAGGTCATTATTACAGGTCAAGGACTGTTCGGACCACCTGGGGAGAAGGAAATTGAGTCTTATCACCGTGTCACTCGGCAACAATTTCAGGGGACAGCTGCTTGTATTGCTTGGATCAATTAAAATGTCTGCATTTGAAATCTGGTTTTTCTTCGAAATTGAAATTATTTTAAATTACTGGTAATTAAATAACATTCTTCCAATCTGTAATTAATAATAAACGTGCTTCTAATAAATTATAATAATTTATGATAAATTATAATTATTTATGATAAATCGTAACAATTTGTAATCATGATCGGCCTAATGGCATCCTTGCGTTACGACATCTATCATATTTCTTCTAATTCTTTCATTCAATATTTTTATTCTTATTCTTCTTCTTCTTCTTATTTTTTTTCTTTGGTGTCAAAAATAAAAAATAAGCAAAGAAATAATAATAAAAATAATAAAATTATAATAATAGTAATAAAATAAGACTACTACTAATAATAATAATAATAATAATAATAACAATATTACTAATAATTGAAACAATTATACTTGTTTAATGTCCAAGTAGCAGCCACTAATGGCCTTATTATTTCAGCAAGGAGATACATTTAAATAAACACCGTCCAAGTATTTGGACGCCATGTTTTACGAGGGAGTAGAAAATGACGGAATGAGATGAATGAGTACCAGGGTAGTTGAGTCGTTTGAGAAGATTGGGGAGAATAAGTCGTTTGTTTGCCTGGATGGGTGGGCGGGTGGTTAGGTATGGGGTAGTTTGTGATGTTGTTGTTCTTGTTGATTGAATATGTTGTTGTTGTTGATTGAATGTGATGATGTTGTTGTTGTTGTTGTTGATTGAATGTGATGTTGTTATGGTTGTTTGTTAACGTCTGTTGCTTGACTGCATGGCTAAAACCAAGGTTCGAGCTGTCGTCGTGGCCTAACCTCTGGACGTGTGGGAGAACAAAGAAGGGAGTGGGTATATTGTTGAGGGATTGGGTTGTTTATGGTTTGGTTGAGTGGTTAGGTTGAAGGGTTTGATTGAATGGTTTGATTGAATGGTTTGATTGAATGGTTCGATTGATCGAGTGATTGAGAGAACAGAGGAAGTTTACGGACGGGAAGTAAACTCGAAGTTTGCGAGATCAAGGTTCGTCGATAGATGGCAGGAGAATTAAAAGAAGACTTTCTGGACGTTTCAACTTTTAAATATTTTATGAAGAAACATGGAGGACCACCCACGTCTCCGTTGAAGAATTCCGTGCCATCACGAACTAAGAGATTTTTGTTCACATTTGTTTTAAACATAATTAACTCGAGAAACTACACATTGTTGTGAAGTGTTATTATTAGTGATAAATATTTTTCTGGGCATTGTTGTCGTTAATATGTTTTATTGCGATGGTATTCTGCTGATTACGTAAGGACTTACATAACACTTATATTATGGACATCACAGTAGAATTAATCATAATTTCAATCGGTTTGTCCCAATCAGAAATTATCAATGAACTCTTTACAAGTGATTTGTCGTTCTTGAAATCGAACTGAACAAAAAATAATGAAGCGGTTTCAAATGAAAAATTTGACACCAAAGAAAAATAAGCAAAGGAATAATAATAAAAATAATAAAATACTACTACTACTACTACTACTACTACTAATAATAATAATAATATAATAATAATAATAATAATAATAATAATAATAAAATAATAATAATAATAATAATAATAATAATAATAATAATAATAATAATAATAATAATAATATAATAATAATAATAATAATGCGGAAGATTTATTTTGCTTGAACCGCTGCTTAATAAATGCTTTAGATATTATGTACATATATTATATACATATATAATATGATTATATACATATTATTATATTATATATATTAATTATATACATATAAAAAATCATGTTATATAATATTATAATTATAATTATATCATTTGTAAAATTAAATCCGACAATTAATATCCATAATAACCGCATAGTAATTAATTATAATGTTTATAAGTAATATATATATAATTGTAATTGTAATAAATATAATAGCTTTGTAATGACACTTAATAATCGTGTGCACCAGCAATCGGAAGAAGGTGAGTAATGCAGGTGTATCAAAGGTGATGTGCCGATGTTAGTTGTGACGTCCATCAACTTTCATTGATGCTTTTAAGAAATGTTTTACAAAATATGCATATCCACTTTACAAAATATATTTACATATCCACTTTACAAAATATATTTACATATCCACTTTACAAAATATATTTACTTATATCTGCATTTTACTAAACGACGACATAAGATTTTAGTGTAAATTACTGAACAAATTTGCAAGACATAATCGCTTAATTCTTTCTTGTGAAGATGTTCGTCAAAAATGAAATCTTGAGACGCAAACATTTGAAATCATAAAATAATGAAACAAAATATAAATTTATTAATTCGTTTATCATAATGTAAAAAATAAATAATAACAAAATTAATACTAAAACTCATAATAAGAGGAATTTTGAAATTGACAAAAAGTACTGAAAAAGTGCTTTCTCTTGTAAATGGGGGTCTAAAAGCCCACGGCTTTTTAGGGGCAGAAAGTACTTTGGAGACGCTTTCAAAGGACAGTAAGGTGGAGGCGTGCTTGGTCCTTTGAAATCCTATTGTCGGAAGATTAAAGAGATGTTAGAGGCGCTCTTCCAAAGAAAAGATGAAAGCATCGAGTGACTGAAAGAGATGAAGTCTCAAAAAACCTCTTCAACTTTTCGTGGAATCTTTCATTTTCGAGAGGTTGCCCCGGGAGATAGGTCCGTGGTGTGTCCGCGAAGGGTCAGCGGTGGATGTTGATGGAATAGGGAAGCAGGACTCTTCTTCGTGCATTCATTCAATCAATAAAATCTTTCAGTCAGAACGATTGAAACATTGTCAATCACTTTCAAAGACAGCAACGTTCAATCGATAAAAGACACAAAAAAAGCCGCCGACGCTCCAGGATTTGGCGGGAAGTTGTGGAGATGAGGATGACGATGAAGATGATGATGATGAGGATGACGATGAGGATGACGATGAAGATGATGATGATGATGAGGATGACGATGAAGATGATGATGACGATGAGGATGACGATGAAGATGAAGTGCAGATTCCAATGAAAATTCAATTTGAAGATGAAAAATAATTTTCCAAAGTATTCTTGAAGAAGCCACAGTTTCGCGTTTTAATTTCATTTCTTACAAACACACCCCGGGCCTCCCACGAGGAAAATATTTCTGGCTTTTATTATTATTATTTCTGGATATTATTATTATTTCTGAATTTTATTATTTCATTAATAACAGAAGAAATGTATTTCGTTTAAATTACTTTAGCGATATAAATAGATTATAATATAAATTCTAGTAGTTATGAAGATTGAATGTTATCAGTTATAAATATTAATTAAATATTAATATAGCCATTGGTTACGGTCAAATAGTGATTAAATGAGATTTTAAAACTACCTTATAGTGAAAATCAAAAGTAATAATGAAATCAGTTGAATTTCCATGTTAAATATTTAAATTATTATTCCTAATTATAAATGTGTGAATTAATTTTTAATTAAATTTTCGAAATTTTAAATGAATTTAAATTCATTTATTCAACAACTCCTTGATCGCTACACGTAATTTATATATTAATTGTTATATTAAATTAATTAATAATAAATGAATCTTATTCATTGCATGGTGAGTCATCCTAACTGATGTTATTGGATGTTATTTGATTTTATTTAATGTTTGCAAATGCTTTAATAATGCTCAGCATTCTGTCAGTATTAGTGTTTATTTCCCAATATAGTTGGTATTATTATTACTTATTACATAATTTCATTATTAACATCATATTTAAAATACATTAATATTTATTATTTTATATTATAAATATTAATATTATTGCAGAAGAACAAAGATGAATCTGGGGTCGTTTAGAATTTATTATTCTCGATTTAAAGACCTCATATAGGATCGTTAATATTTATTTCGACTAATAATTTCTACACTTATTATTCATCGAAGTAATGTGTAAATATTTTATTATCTATTTGTTCTTATGTAATTAGAAATATTTAAGTAAATGATAGATATTTAATGAAACAACAAATCATTAAATGAATAATAAATATTTAATAACGCGGTCTGATTAAGTCGTAAATATTTATGTTCCATGAATAATTTATGTCTCTATCACTCCCTGTGAGTTCCTGTGAAATCGATCAAGGACTTTCAGTGGCTTTCATTTATGTGGCGCATTATTTGCTCTAACATGAAGGTAGTGCTTAAATTATGTATTTATTATGACATAAACCGAACGCATCGAGCTGAAATTAAAAATATAATTATTGATATTATTTCAATCAATATTTTTCTACCTTTTGTTCTCAAAACATGTTTCATACCATGAAATTGTTATATTATTTTAATATTATTTTAATATTATATTATGGAATTATGTTTATGACGTGTTGGATTGTTTTAAATCTGTTACCCGTTTTTGTGTGGATGAACGGATGGATAGGAAGGAATGGATAAAAGGAAGGAAGGATGGACAGACGAATGGATGGATGGATGGATGGATGGATGGATGGATGGATGGAAAGAGGAATAGAAGAACGGGAAAGTGAATGAGAGCTCCAGATTAATGCGTGGCGGGAACATGAAAATCATAATAAGTCTGATTGGTCGCTCGATAGCTCCTTTTATACTCCTCCATCCGTCGCTTCCATGCTTTCCAGGAGTTCATCCGGTGCGTTTTATTGAGCGGCATGAGTACTCCTGTACTTGAAAGTAATCGAGTATCCGAAAGTACTCGGTTCCTTCGAGTATTTTGATTTTTTTCTCTCCCCGTGTAGTGTCGATTACTTGCAAGTCATTTTAACGCCGTTAAGTAAGGTTTGGACGGTTTGAATGAGGACAGAGACGAATTAACTAACGATGAATATGCGTACTCGATACTTTGTACTTGAATTACAAATACTTTTTACTTTCTACATTTTAAGCCTCGGGAAAGGAAATTAAAATCATTCCACGACACTCGGATAAGAACGGGATGCGAGATGAGCGATAGACTGAGTGAGATGATGAATGACAGAGGGAGGGTGGAGCTTAATCGCAATGACGATCGTAAAATGGAGATTTCAATGCTGGAAACACGTCCTTTTCTATCCATCCCTTCATCCAATCTTTTCATCCATTCATCCATTCATTTATCCATGCAACAACCCCATATTCACCCTTCCGTCCCCTCGTCCAACCATCCTTCCATCCATACGTCTACCTATCCATCCATCAACCCATCCATCCTTACACTCATCCGTCCACACATCCATCCATTCATTCTCAGACAAAGGATGATGAGGGACACAACAGATGTCCTGAGATTTTACGATGTCACATCAGCTTCTGGAGACGATTAATTGCCTTTGGAACTTAATGAATGAATTATTTATTATTCTCAACTCATACTTGAATTTCATTTACGAATAGATTTTCATTAAATTAATAACAATAACATTATATTATTATTATTATTATATTATTATTATTATTATTATTATTGTTATTGTATATTAATTTATATAATTATATTATTACTATTAATAGTAGTACATACGTTAACATTATTATAATCGATTGACTTCAACAACCATGGAAAAGTTAATAAACATTGGTGACACCACGGATGGTTGTTGGTGGTTTTAGTCACGCGACTCTCATTATCCATTCATCCATCCATCCATCCATTCATCCATCCATCCATCCATCCATTCGTCCATCCGTCCATCCATTCATCCATCCATCCATCCATCCATCCATCCATCCATCCATTCGTCCATCCATCCATCCATCCATCCTCCATCCATCCATCCATCCATCATCCATCCATCCATCCATCCATCCATTCATCCACCCATTCGTCCATCTGTCCATCCATCCATCCATCCGTCCATTCATTCATCTCGTTTCCTCCATATCTTGGAGGCTGTATGAGGTCGATTTTTATAGTGGATTAGCATTTCATGGTCCTTTCCAATGCAAGATATGAACGTATCCAGTTTAGAATCCAGTTTCGCTTGGACACCTCCTGAGTGCACCTTTTATTTCCGCACTTATCTCGCATTCACCGGTGTGCATGATGTTTGAATTGGCGGTGAATTGGTAATGGAATTCGAGTAACAGAATAGAGTAAAGTGATGCAACCTCGGGTGTATGTGTCAAGTATGTCGATGTTCATCTGCAGAACTTGTAAAGTCATCATATTAATTATACTTTATTATTTATATTTATCACCAATTAGCAACAAGTTCATTGCATAGCTAGATGAGATTGATAATGGACTTATTTGAATCCGCTATCATCTTCCCTCTCTTTCTTTCTCAGTATTTATTAGTATGCTTGCATGTCCTCCTCTTTGTCTTTCTGCGTTTCTGTAGTTCTTTCCTACTTCCATTGAACAGCAGGTTTTCAGTTCATCAGGTGCGATTAGGCAGGTGTAATGTTTATTTGAATAATTGTTGCCACTCAACACAAACAACTTTAAACCTCTTTCAGTACCATCCATTCATCCTTTCAACCATCCAACTGACCATCCATCCATCCATCCATCCATCAATGCACACATTAATTGTAAACCATCGACTATAAAACCTCATAACAACCCATTCATCTATCCCCATGGCAACTCACCCTTCAGCCTGTCCATTCATTCATCTACAATTTCATCCACTTATCCATCATCCATCCATCAACTCATCCATCCATCCATCCATCCATCCATCCATCCATCCATTGAGAGATGGTATCATAATTCCTAATTTGACTACGAATCCAGCGTGCCAACCAGATGCGAAGTGCTTGTAAAAACATTCCTCCTTTGGCAGCCCATTGGTTATCATTTATTATGCTAATGAGTTCCATTATACGGCGGTGTGTTAATTTGTATGCAAATTATTTTAAGTCGTTTTGATAGTAAAATCAAAATTAAAGAATATAAGTGAATATAAAGAACTAAAGCAATAGTGATGATTATGATGATGACGTCATATGTTGGCACTTGACGTGAGGGTGGCGTTCGTCCAAAGATTTGAAGTGGTCGGAAACCTTATTATTGAATAATAACTGCGATTTACAATTAATTATGTAATTACTCGATCAAATAATTGAATAACAACTCAATTTAACAGTTACTGTGAATTATAACTAATTATGTAATTAGTCGATCAAATTTATAAATAGTTATTCAATTTAATAATATAGCTGTTATCATCAAAATTTATAAATTTTGTTATCATCATCCGACTGCTCTCATTCATTTGCACCAATTGATTCCAAAGAGGTGAACAATTACTTTCTTTCTATGATGACGAGGACGATGATGATGACGATGAAGATGACGATGAAGATGATGATGATGAAGAATTTGGATTTCTTCAGGAACAGTTAAAGATTCTGGCATATAAATAATAATGGGCCTGTGATATTGCAGCTGATCTGATGCCGTTAGTAAAGATGAAGGTGGTGGTGATGATGATGATGACGATGACGACAACGATGGTGATGACGATGAAGACAACGCTGATGATGATGATGATGGTGGTGATGATGATGATGATGATGATGATGATGATGATGATGATGATGATGATGTTGATGATGATGATGATGATGATGATGAAGGAGTTTAATTAAAAACCCTCCAGGGATGAATTTTCCACAATTGGTTGAGAAACTCGTGTCAGCATCATCTCCGATAAGATCAGCCAGTGAAGCGAAAAAGCAGTCGACGCGTGACAATAGGTGACGACGACGACGACTTAGATGACTGAGGCGATGATGATGATGATGATGAACAGGGAATATGTCATATTAAGAATTATTATTTATTTCTCTGTCACCATTCCATAAAATAAAGCTCTAAAAGATGGAATGAAATCAATAAATAAACCAAGAGTACAGGTATGCAGTTCGACAAGGTGAGCTAATGAGGTAATCCAGGTGCAGAATAAAATTCCTGCATTAGAGTGCGGAAGACCCGGGCGTCTATTAGCCTAATACAAAAGATGATGAGAAATCCTCATTAAGCTACAGGTAAGTACTCACCTGTATTTTCAAACGTTCTTCAATCCGGACAGATGGATGGATGGAAGGATGGATTAATAAACGCATTGATGGATAGATGGATATATGGATAAATAAATGCATGGATGCATGGATGGATGAATGGTCGGGCATTTGAAAGGAGGCTTGGATGGATAAATTTTTATCGATGCGTGTTACATGGAGCTTTCATAAGCAAGCCAATAACATGAATTCTAACGAGACGAAGCGACGAAGCGTGACTGTGAAATTAACTGGAGCGTGGAAATAATTGATGCAGGTGTTTTAATGGACTGCCCTCTAAGAAAAAAAAATCTTAGGGCCCTTGTGACGTCGCCGAGATTGTTCGCTGTTCACGTGACTATTGGAGGACAAAAATAACTTTTTAAAAATAGCTTCGTAAAAATAATTCTTTTAACGATTCAAGTCATTAAGTTCAACTTTTAATTGTCTGCTAATTAAAAGAACTAATTTAGCTAATCAAATTAGATATTCGAAAAATTAAAAATATTAAAAAACTCTGTTATTTCGATGGATACGTATTTTCAACAATTGTATTTTATTTAAAATTTAATTTTTAAATAATAAATAATAATAAATTTTAAATGCACTGAGCTTTATATTAAATATAAACAACAATTTGCCAACTATTCTCGTATTATTTTTAATGACATTGAATGACATTTAATCGCATTGAATCTGACACTCTGACTTCCGTCAATTGATGACGTTGACATTATTTTAACGTTCAATAAGCAAGTTAACAAATGACAACTTTTCAATATAATTAAGAATGAGAATAAAAAGAAATTCTGAGAAATTTATTTTTAATAAACACAAGAAATGACGACTTGATCCTTGATGTATGGTTAATAAAAATGTAACATTATTAAATTCACCATTGTTATATCAAAAATTATTATCAATAAGTATTTATGTTAAGATTATAACTGGTGTTCAATTATAACACAATTATAATTAATATGTAATTATATTAAAATTATAACTAATAAGATTATAATTACATAATTGGATACAAACCCGGCTGTGTGGCGACCAATTGTAGGATGAAAACTTGCAGAAATAGGAAAAACATGTTCCGACCTCTCCGACGTCAATTGTTGTCACGTCCTTAGTCGAAGTTCAAGGTCATTTTGAAGGTGACAATCATCATCATCATCACCAACGTTGTCATCGTCGTCGTCGTCACCGAGGTAGTTGTTGCTGTTGCTGCTGATGTAGTTGTTGATGACTAAGAAGTTGAAACGTTGTTCCTTTAAATAGATTGTTGAATCTAATTCATCAAATAATTCATTAAATAATTCATTGTATAATTATCGATTGGTTATAATGCATTTTATGCATTTATACTCTTGTTATTCGTTGTCATATTTGCATCCCTCGGCATTAATATTTTTATCTAAATATCCTTTTTGAACATCTACAATCCGCATTTTATGTCTTTGAGCGAGGATCCATCTCAGCCGTCAGTCATTCCACAATTATCCATCCAATATTCCCATGTTCATTCATCCATTCATGCATATATCCATTCATTCATGCATGTATCCATCCATTCATGCATATATCCATTTATGCATCCATCCATTCATGTATGTATCCATCCAACAGACCCTCCTTCCTTCTACGTTAACAGTTGACTAAAAACGATTCACATGCAAACAGATGATCAAAACTTTCCAGAATAAAACCAGGAATGGATCGATGAATGAACGAATGAATGGATAAACAAATGAACGAATGAATGAACGAACGAATGAGAAAAGAGATGCAATGAGCGTGGATCTAAGTAAACTCATTAATTGAGAACAATTGATAGGAGCGCAGAACTTGCACTTGGAAGTCCTTGGAGAGAGAGGGTGAAACGAGATTGATTTATAGACCGGGTTCGGGATTTGAGAGATTCCTCAGTGAGTGGACTTAAAGTAATTTGTACCGGGTAGATGTGAGGCAACACTATGCGGGGTGAGAATGATGCCCAATGGACTTTCGTGCCTCGGATCGGCATGGTGTTCTTGAGCCGTTTGAGAACCATCAATCAAAAAGCGACGTTTTCAATGGCTGAGGATAATTTACTCCGATGTCTGACGTTCCTCGATTTGATTGGATTGAAACAAAGCAATCGATTTCAATCCAGTTCAATCACATCCTCAGGTCCTCGGACAAACAAACAAGATAACGGGTAGAACACCATCATCATCATCTGCACCATCATCGTCGTCATAATCACCACCATCATCATCACCATCATCATCATCTCCACCATCATCGTCGTCATAATCACCACCATCATCATCACCATCATCATCATCTCCACCATCATCGTCGTCATGACATTTGACATCGCTATTATGGCCAGCTTTAAAAGCTCAGGTGATAAAAAATTAATTAGAAATGTAATGGAAAAAAGAATCTCAGTTTGAGAAAAATAATTATAGTTGGAAATAATTAAATATAATTGTTAATAAAAATAATTAACTTTAAAACTTTCTCCGAGAATTCATTTGAGTTAAAATTAAAATTAATGTTGTTTTTTTCGTAGAAATACAAAAACTAAAAATATAACAGGCAAAAATAATTTGCATTCCAATTTCTGACACCAGCGTCGTGGACCTACGGGAAATTGAAACTCTAGTAAAATTGTCGTCTGTTGTTGTTGCTATTGTTAATATTTAGTAACTTATGAATATTAGATGACGGCGGAGCAACAGTATCATATTTACCGGAATTAAGGATAATTGTGACAAAAGTAACAAAGACATTCTTGACGATGATGACGAGGACGACGATGATGACGATGATAATGAATCAGTGACGGTTAAGCTGTTGCAAGTTAGTTGTTAAATATTACAACAGCTACTAATAGCGTTGTTATTGTCGTTCCTTGGCAGACTCATCCAGTTGTATGAATACGCAACCTTTGATGGCAGGAGATGATAAGGGCGAAGGGGGAGGAGTTTTCGAATGAACCATCCAATAAGGAGTGAGGGTTGAAATGGGATGATGGTGATGACGATGATGGTTTTGGTAATGATGACTATTAGGTCGAAAGATGAGGAAGAACGACGATAACAGAGTTGATGCAGTTGCCAAATGTGTGGACATCAATCGACTTAGTCATGGAGAGCGGAATTGAAATAATGATGATGATGATGATGATTATTGTTAAAAATAATTAACGAAGACGATGATGATGATGATGATGATGATGATGATGATGATGATGATGATGATGATGATGATGATGATGATGATGATGACGATGTGACAGTAAGGATCGAATGTAATTAAACCTCGTCAATGAACGAAGACTCCATTTCACGATAAAGAATCTTTTTCGAGTAAAAATGTCATTCAAAATATATTATTTAAAATACTAATAATAACAATATATTATTCGAAATATATTATTTAAAATATATTATTCAAAATAATAATAATAATAATAATAAATAATAGCAACAATGCTATTAATAATAATAATGGTGATGATGATGATGATGACGATGTTGATGTTGATGATGAAAAGAAAAGTTCTAAATGAGAGCCCCTTTTAATTGAAAATTAGTTTAAGATTATATATATATTTATTATATATAACATATTAATATATTTTCAGGTGTCAGTTATTAATTTATTGTAATTAAAATCATTAATGCATTAAAAATTATTTGCAGGTAAATGACATGAAAATACTCATGAAAGTAAGTGATGAATATGAATAATTGTATAAATAATAAATGATTTATTACCTCTTCTGTAAGGAGTTCATCACCTCATAATTACAAGATGTCCACGATTATTACAATTATCATGCGCATTTAATTATTTGATCAGTTATAAATACGATGAGCACATCACTACGATTTCAATCATTATAATAATAACAACAACAACAACAATAACAACATTAATAAAAAATATTAAAAACCATTCATAATAATGATAATAATAACAATATTAAACGCTTAATTATCCGATAGAACTGTCGAATTAAAGATGAAATAGTTTGTGATCCTCAAAACTTGACTCTTTGAACTAAACAACTCAACAGCAGCATTTCACCAGCACAACAGCATTTTACAATTCACCTACATTTATTCAACTAACTATCTAACTACTACTACTACTACCATAGTCGCCGACAACAACGACACAAAGGAATGAATTCTGAGGAGATGATGACGATTAAGGTGAGCGTCTTATAGAGACTTGCCGTCGTAATGTGTCAGGTTTGTCAATGACTTCATTCCTCAGAGTCTGAAGGTGATTGAAATGTTCAAACCCAGCAACGGCTAGGGTCGAGAACAACTACAGCAATAGTTTGGTAATAATAAAAAATATTAATAATAATGACGACGACGATGATGATGATGATGGCGATGATGATGATGACGTCGACGACGATAAATGTTAATATCAACGTTAATATTATCGTCAATAATAATGAAAATAATAATAATAATAATAATAATAATAATATAATAATAATAATATTAATAATAATAATAATAATAATAATAATAATAAATAATTACTTAAAAAAACCTATCCCATGCAAGATAGTCAGCCATATTTTAAGTTAATGAAATAAGGTGTCAACAAATAATGACTGACTTTCAGGCAAGACTGACATTCAAGTTTCTAACTCCTCCTCCTCACTCCATCACCGACGGGGGACTTTAAAACTCAAGGACGCCCCGAGTCCCCTTACGACGGGGTCTTGGAAATGATTTGAAAATATCGGAGAAGTTATTAGAGTGGACGTCTGTGTTTCATGCGTTTGAATCTGTCGGATGGAGTTTAGAGAGGAATTGAGAAATATCGACCAACTGACCGACCCCCCCCCCCTTCCTTCTTCGGGTTGAAAACAAACCCCATTGGGTCGAAAATAGGAACTTCTCAAACGAAAAATCGAATGAAGCTCTGTTTGTTGTTTGTGTTGACGTTAAAACTTTTACGAATGGTGCTGATGATGATTACCTAGATGACGACGGAGACGACGACAACGGCGTGAATGAGAAAGAGTTCGCCGACAGACAAAGGCATTCGTAAGGCTTCGAATTGTTGAGTTCTCAGTAGACGCATCATACAAGAACATCACACAACAGCAACAACCAATTAGAAATTCCTTGCTTTCAAACAACGGGGAACCTGCACCTAATCTTAAGGCTTCGTGTTCGAATCCTGCCTAGAACAATTCACATTCGAAAGGTCAAACTCAGCGGGTTGTCATCTAAAGGACTGTCAGAATCGTGAGGTTGCAATTATCCCGCTGAGGTGATCTCTGTCACCTGTACGAGCTCAGCGAACAGGTAAATGATCACCTGCATCAGCAGATGATTGAAGTGTGCTAGCTAAGAATGGGAAAGAATTGAATGAGAAATAAATGGATGGATGGATGGACGGATGACGGATTGGCAATAAATGAATAAAGATTCACACAGCATCGTTGTAAAGTTGCTGATAAAAAGTACAACTAAATTAACAACGACACCAACTACAATGACGATGAGGACAAAAATAAAATAAGACAAAATAGACAATCCTCTGTACTTCAATTCAATTCTTTTTATTTTCAAGAGGTGCGATGTGACGGCTAAGGTGTTAAGGAAGACGGAAAGCGGCTAAACAAAGACAATGGACATTAAGGACGTAATGAAGGAGTTCAAGGACCACACTGGTGACATGTGACTGGACATTTGAACTGACACCTCATCGAATCCTGGCTGACTGCAATTATACCTTTCATCATCGCTTCACCCTGCCCATGAGGGCTCGTTAATTGTCCCCCATTTCATTAACAAAAAAACTTCTCGCTCGACATTCTAATAACCCCGACCTTTTGGCCTTTCCTTTGAACTTTTGAACCGCTCTGACATCGAGAGGTCGACTTGTGGCACTCAATAAGGAAACTGTCAGTAGGCTGTGAGGTTAACGAAGGTATTACTGTCATGTTTTCAGCGGCATTCTGACTAGTCTCATTGTCAGTCGCTTCATAATTAAAAAATATTAATAATAAATATTAATAACAACAACAACAACAACAATAATAATAATAATAATAATAATAATAACAATAATGATAACAGTGCATAGCGTCAGAAGCTATCCCCTCTAGTTGGAATGGTTCTTATTCGTTAATTAATTAATTAAACTCAAACAAATGATTAGTAACAACAATGCCTAACAAAGCTGATTAATTAACTGGTTAATGGACAAATGAGATTAATTAACTAATTAATTTGATGGTTAAATAAACTCAAATTAGTTAATTAATAGTTGTCAGTAGTTCTTGAGAACAGAGAATCTGTAGACAATGGGAAATGTTGTACATTAACTGAAAACTCACATTGATGACTGACGCAAGTTGTGTGATGTTGCAAATTATAGCATGTCTTTCATGTCGTCGAAATGCATGTGATAATGAGTGTGGTAATGGATGTGTGATGGTGAGTGATAATGACGAACATGATGATGAATGTCTCTCTCTTGGATGATGATGATGATGATGATGATGACGACGACGACGATGATGATGATGACGATGACGACGACGACGACGACGACGATTAACGATTAAGGAGTTAAGTTTTGTTGTTGTTGCTGTTATTTACAAATTAATCGTTATTGTTGTTGTTTGACGATTAATCATTGTTGTTGATCGATGATTAGGATCTCTCATCCTTTGATGACGTCACTTTATCGAAAGTTCGCCATGATTACCATATAGAGGTCACATATATGAGAATAATAAGCGGTAATTGAATAATTATTATATTATAAATATTATAATAATATTATTATTAGTTAATATTATGGTAATATTATAAATATTATATTAACAATAGGTCCAAACAATCATCCGATGATGAAAATACGATTGTTTATCATATTATTATTTGCTGACTAATATGTTTTATAAACAATAATTTATTCTTCAAAAACAAAAAAATTAAACTATTATATATGTATAATAATAATTTTATGTTTATAACAAATATGTAATTATAAAAATTATTTTTATTAATATAACTCACGAGAAAGTGAAATTAAATTGAATTGACACGTGAATTGGTTTTAGGATCTAACAAGACATTCAACGTAACAATTTCAAAGCCTGCATTGTTAATATATCACTGTTGACGACGATGATGATGATGACGATGATGGTGATGATGATGATGATGATGTTGTTGTTGTTGTTGTTGTTGTTGATGTTAGCTTTATTATTTACTTTCTTCTTTATCTTCCAAACTATATTCTTTTCTATATATTCAGTCGGCCTGCTAACAATATGGCGGCTAAATAGAACAAGCGTCATCGTCAAACTCCATCTTTTATTTAGAGCTTGCCTTGCGAGTTTTAAGACCAATATTATATTTCTGCTAATGATATGAAATATTTAATTAATTGTAATTATTACATGTTATGTAAATTATAATATCATCGCCATAATAAAATAAATAGATAATAGTAAGATTATTATTATTATTATTATTATTATTATTATTATTATTATATTATTATTATTATTATTATTATTATTATTATTATTATTATATTATTATTATTATTATTATTATTATTATTATTAATTATTATTCGCATGTCTTCATGTGAAATAAATTAATCGTGGACATAAAAATCTCAGTCCTCAGACAAAAGAGTCTGCTGGGATCTTCATTGCCTCTTATGATCGACATCCAACCATTGCCATATCGGCAGCTGTAAGCATGAATGACTGATTGAATTGATGGATGAATGAATGTATGAATGACGGACGGACGGACGAATGGATGGATGGATGGATGGACGGATGGATGGACGGACGGATGGACGGACGGATGGATGGACGGACGGATGGATGGATGGATGGGTGGAGGAATGAATACATCGACATTTCTATATTGAGGAGTTACGCTCATCACCGTTGTCTTACTCATAATAACGATGATGCAGCAACTATTATCGTCATCATCATCATAATCAGGTACGAAAGTTGTCTATCATTTAATAACCCAATGTCAGGATGAAATCATAAGTAGCCTTATTTTGATGTATTTGTTTACAACCTCATAAATTGTAATTATAATATTATAATGATCTCAGTGCATGTCTCATCATATCAGGTCATCAGCTATGTCTAATGGCAATGGTACTAGCTACTAACATGTTATTAATATTAGTAATAGTAATGTTATCAATACAACTACTAATTAAATATTATAAATATAAATACCAATTAACATAGTTAGCAACATTTTATGAAGGCGAAGGTCTGCTATTATCTGAGAACATAGTATTGTTGTTGACATGTAAACAGTTCAATCAGCAAATAAACATAATGCCATTAATTAGAACATTTGACGAACATGATTAATGACCTAATTGATGCGTCTGCCTTTCCGGTGGTAATGTTTTTTTGGGGTTTTTTGTGATAATGATGATGATGATGTTGGCGATAACAATAGTGAAGGCGTAGATGGTGAAGATGATTACAGTCTCGGTGATGATGATGATGATGGTAGTGATGTTGTTGTCAAAATGAGTAAGCGATAATTAGAGCGATGTTGATATTCATGCTGACGAGCATCGAATGATGTATCATCAGGCTAAACATCACCTAGTCACCATCATCAAAATACTTGGAATCGTAAACATCCGAACCTATGTTGTAATGTAACTGATTAATTATTCATATTACAATGTATAAATATAGCTAATTAATATTCATTGCTGATAAGATAATGATGTTAATTAATAGTATTCAGCATTAAGCACTAACAAATAAATATATTTAATTTTTATTCAATTATTAATTAAAATCCAGTTATTGTTAAAATTAAATAATAGTGAAATAAATAATAAAATTTAAATATAATTATTAATAAAATAAAATTAATAAATCAAGTGCAATGAAAGTTAAATTTGAAACCAAAGCATGTAGCAGTATATGCTCTTTTTAAACTTACATTTAATTTTAAACTTAATTTGAAAATAGTATTATAATTATTATTATTAAATAATTAATATTATTGTTAACAAAGTGAAGAGTTGATTTAAATGCATTTCATGTCAATGCATACACAAGTGACATTTATATCATCCTGCAATTGCTCAACAAATCACGCGAACAATGGATAGAAAAATTGATAAAATAATAATAATAAAAATAATAATAGTAATAATAATAACAGTGATGTTAAAAATGGCATAATAGTTAATATTTATGTACAATCTTACGTAATAAAATACATACTTTATTCGTAAACATGGTATTAAAGCAAATTCAGATTCAGCAATGAGTTACTTAAGTACAGTTTCGGGAGACGACAACATACAAACAATCGAAGCTCAAGGAATATGTGATCAAACACTACCAACTCTTACGAACAATTCATCTCCCACAATTCACGATACAACAATTCATCATATAAATTCATCACCAACTAATTAGCTACAGCAAGCATAAGGCAAAGAAATGTCCTGAAGCAATATCTCAATAACAATTCATCCAACAGCGGCAACAATTCACCAACAGCAACATCAACAATTCACAGAACAACAGCGCCAGAATCACTAACCTGCCAGTTAGTTCAAGTTGTTGTTAGGAATCTCAATGCAATCGATTCCAGAACTCTTTCGGCTTATAAAGGACCCACAATCGTCCCTTCAAACTCTGCTCCTTTTCCTTTGTGCTCTGGACGTCTGTGATTGTTCGTGCACGTGTGCGCGCGCGTGTGTTTGTGCGAAGGTTTATGTACGAGCGTTTGTTCGTGCACGTGACAGAAATCCTTAATGGATTTCAATGAGAGCTCTTTTAGGTCCTGAAATGAATTAATACACGAAAACAATGAATTTTAAAAGTGAAAAAAATTCGTAAACACGGCATTAGCTTCAGAAAAAAATGTTTGTTATAATTCTTGCCTTTTATTGTGGAACATTTGTTTTCAGGCGCTAAAATAATCGTACTTGCTGGCTTAATTTACTTTTTATTTATTTATTATTATTATTATTATTATTATTATTATTATTATTATTATTATTATTATTATTATTATTATTATTATTATTATTATTATTATTATTATTATTATTATTATTATTATTATTATTATTATTATTATTATTATTATTATTATTATTATTATTATTATTATTAATTATTATTATTATTATTATTATTATTAATTATTATTATTATTATTATTATTATTATTATTATTATTATTATTATTATTATTATTATATTATTATTATTATTATTATTATTATTATTATTATTATTATTATTATTATTATTATTATTATATATTATTATTATTATTATATTATTATTATTATTATTATTATTATTATTACTTGTTAATGTATGATAATTTAATTGGTAATTAATTTTCAACTCATCGATTGCTTCGCGCCTTCTGCAAATCGTCTGCGACCACTTTTTTTATTCGTCACTTGCCAGACAACCTTTTCGTAAACAGTACATTAATTTACAATTAAAGATAATTTGAGATTTTAAAAATATTTTAAAATTAATTATCGTGTAATTAAATTAGTAAACCAATTAATAAAATCTTATCACAATTTAATTACTAATTTGAATTTCTGAAATTCATCTTCAAAGCATTCTGCAAAAATTAATTAATATAATTCATTAAAACTACTTGTTAATTTATTTTCGATCCTTCAATTGTTTGTTACGAAGGAAGGGCAGATGTTTGCCGTTTGTTGTTGCGTGCATTTGGTCTTGTCTTCGAGCGATGTTGTTGTTGTTGTTGTTGTTTGATTGATGATGATGATGATGATGATGATGAGGATGATGATGATGATGCTGATGAGCGATGATGATGATGATGATGATGATGATGAATGATGATGATGATGATGAGGATGATGATGATGATGATGATGATGATGATGATCTGATGATGATGATGATGGATGATGCTGATGCTGATGAGGATGATGATGATGCTGATGATGATGATGATGATGATGATGATGATGATGATGATGATGATGATGATGATGCTGATGGCTGATGATGCGGCTGATGATGATGCGATGATGATGATGAGATGATGATGATGATTCTGGCTGATGATGATGATGATGATGATGATGATGATGATGATTGATGCTGATGATGATGCTTGATGCTGATGATGCGATGATGATGATGATGATGATGATGATGATGATGATGATGTGATGCTGATGATGATGCTGATGATGATGATGCTGCTGTGATGATGATGATGCGATGATGCTGATGATGCTGCTGATGATGATGATGATGATGCTGATGATGATGATGATGATGCTGATGATGCTGACTGATGATGATGATGATGATGCTGATGACTGATGATGAGCTGATGCTGATGCTGATGATGATGATGATGCTGCCGCCGCTGCCGATGTTGCCGCTTCCCTTAGGCCCACCCCGTGGTGGTGTTGTTGGCCACTGCTTACAAATAAGCTGAGGCAATAATAATGTAATAATAACATAAAAAAATTATTAGTATTTTTAATAAACTGCTAATTAACATCTGGAAATAGAAAGCCATTCCAAAAGGAGAGGAATTTGTGATGAAGTCAAAGTGTGATGAAGTTATGAGAAGAAAGAATGCCTTCATTTAAGGTTACAATAACAAAAACGCCTGCAACGACAACATCAACATCAACAACAACATCATCGTCAACAACATTATCATCAACAACAACCACAGCAGCATCATCGTCAACATCAACAACAACAACAACGACGACGACGACGACGGCGACAACACCAGCATCAACGACAACAACAACAATATCAAGAATCATCAATCATCATCATCATCATCATCATCAATCATCACATCATCATCATCTCATCATCATCATCATCATCATATCATCATCATCATCATCATCATCATCATCATCATCATCATCAGCATCATCATCATCATCATCATCATCATCATCATCATCATCATCATCATCACATCATCATCATCATCATCATCATCATCATCATCATCATCATCATCATCATCATCATCAGCATCATCATCATCATCATCATCATCATCATCATCATCATCATCAGCATCATCATCATCATCATCATCATCATCATCATCATCATCATCATCATCATCATCATCATCATCATCATCATCATCATCATCATCATCATCATCATCATCAGCATCATCATCATCATCATCATCATCATCATCATCATCATCAATCATCATCATCATCATCGTCATCATCGTCATCGTCATCGTCATCGTCATCGTCATCGTCATCGTCATCGTCATCGTCATCGTCATCATCATCATCATCATCATCATCATCATCACATCATCATCATCATCATCGTCATCGTCATCGTCATCGTCATCATCATCATCATCATCATCATCATCGTCATCGTCATCATCATCATCATCATCATCATCATCATCACCATCATCCGAATCGAAGGTTAAACTGAAATGGTCGTCCATCTCATTGAACGTTGACCCTGTTAAAGGCACCGATATTTTATTTCTGCTTTCAGTTGGTCACGTGGTTACATGCCCCAACGTTTATGGGTGTCAAGTGGTTAGTGATTAATTAGTAATTTTTACTTATTAAATTTAATTGAATATTGTGTACGTAATGGATTAATTAAATAACTATATTTTTTATATTTTATTTTTGTAATAAATGCTAAATTAATTAATTCACTTAATTACATTTATTATTTCAACATTAAATTTAACAAAAAAGTGATCTTGATAGAAATTCACTGTAATAACAACTGATGCTGAAACGAAATGGTTAAAACTTAAAAAACAGGATTCAAGATTTCATTTCAGTTTCTTCAAGAAAGGGCAAACCCTCGCGTAACCATATCGTTATCGTTATCGTTATCGTTATCGTTATCGTTATCATTATCATTATCATTATCATTATCATTATCATTATTATTATTATTATTATTATTATTAGTATTATTATTATTATTATTATTATTATTATTATTATTATTATTATTATTATTATTATTATTATTATTATATTATTATTATTATTATTACCATCATTCTGATCATCATCATTATTAAAACGATTTATTCAATAAAGTACAAATTTTAGACTTTGAATAAAAACAATGGAAAACATATTCGCCGACACTTAATCTACGGAGTAATAATCGAATAATTATTTAATAATTATTCAACAGGTGCCTCTATCGTTGCAGTTTCCATGGAAACTAATTTGCAACACGGAATCTGCTAGATTACAAAGATGCATGGACGTTAATATTAATTAGGTGGTAATTAAGCTAAAAATAATTTTATCATTAGTTGCAAATATTATAATCATATTTTAAGTCAATTCGAGTGCAGTCAAAAGCTGTCAACGTTATCTTAATCTGATCGCCACTGTTAATATAATCGAAGTCGTCATCGCCGTCGTCGTCAGAATCATCATTATCAACACCACCACATCCATCATCATCACCATCGATACCATAATCATCATCATCGATACCATAATCATCATCATCGATACCATAATCATCATCATCGATACCATAATCATCATCATCGTCGTCGTCATCATATCACAATCATCATAATCCATTCATGGACTGACGGAATTCGAGAATACGATTTTTTTCGAAGAATTGATTAAAATTTAGAAAATACATAAGACATTTGAGCACCAATAAACTTGGAAATAATCAAATGAGAGATCATGACTAAACAACAATCGCAAGTAATAATAACGTCATCTATTAAAATAGTGTTACGATTTATTTTATTAAAAATATCAATATTTGAAAATAATTATTAATAAACTGGAGTTCTTTATTCTAGATTAAAAAGAGGAATTAATAAATCGCGAAAATTTCTAAATTATTTTCAAGAATCACTGCTTCAAAAACTCGACAAACAACGGCAACCAACATGGCTTCTGAAAATCCAGTTGTTTGCAAACAGTTTATGGAGATTAAAAACAACAAACATAAATCTCATAAAATAAGATGCAAAGATTTATTTTATTTAATAATTATTTATATATCGAGAGTGAGCTTGATGGGAATGCGAAAGTCGGTTTGTAGTGTAAAATAATAATTATCATAACAAATATTATTATTGGTATTATTATTATCATTACAATTATTAATAATAATGAATAAGTTTACTATTAACATCGAAAATGATTTCTTCGAAAAATTCCAACCAGGATATCCGATGCGAAAATGCATAAAAAGTTATGACAAACGACCTGCGGTCCTGATTAATGTATCACTCCGCGATTGGCTATTAAAGTAGTTCCTATGACGTTATTGAGGTCGTGAATTACAGCGCGGTGCCCTGCCAACGCGTCAAGGTAATATCGTCATCAGTTACGAGAGATTATTTTCATTAATTATGCTGACAACATTAATAATAATATCGTTACTCTTACTATATTGCCAATAATAATAATAATTAATAATAATAATAATAATAATAATAATAATAATAATAATATAATAATAATATAATAATAATATAATAATAATAATAATAATAATAATAATAATACTAATAATAATAATAAGATAATAATAATAATAATAATAATAATAATAATAATAATAATAATAATAATAATAATAATAATAATAAGAATAATAATAATAATAATAATAATAATAATAATAATAATAATAATAATAATAAGAATAATAATAATAATAATAATAATAATAATAATAATAATAATAATAATAATAATAATAATAATAATATAATAATATAATAATAATAATAATAATGTCATAATATTATAATAACTGACGGATCTCGACTGTTATGAAAAATGCATTCGGAGCGCATTAGGCACGGAAACCGATGCTAGAAAATCAATCACCACCATCAACCTTCATCATCATCATTCTCCATTGTCATCGTCATCATCATCATTCCCCATCGTCATCGTCATCATCACCACCATCGTCGTCGTCATCATCACACTTCATCTTCGTCATGGTAATGCTTCACGTGCTTCTTCTTGCTTCTCCTCGGAGCATCGACGACAACGGTCGTTTCCTTGGTAACCACTGTTTTGACCACGTGACCATCAGCAGTCTGCGTGACGTCATATCCGCTCTCGTCGCGATGGTATTCTTCCGTCTGTTTGGCGGCTTTCGCACGCCTCCCGGGCGCCTTCAGATTGTGCGTCGGTGACGGATTGACGGACTCCTGGACATGATCAATCATTGGTGCTAATTGTTTCATTAATTAATTAATCATTTCATTAGTTCTAATTATTTCATTAACTTCACCAGTTATTTAATGTAATATATAACTTGTTGCTAAAATATGCATTGATTTATCTGGTTTTAGTAGTCAAGCTCATTTGCTTTAATCAATATATAATTATCATCATTGATTTAAATAATTAGATGGTAATTAATAATTGGTATATAATACTCCAATAACAAAGGCTTATAATTTCAATCATATCTCTACAAATTGATTTTCAAATTTTTATAATAATAAATGTTGCACTCTATAAGCAGTGTAATTATAACAAATATCAATAGAATAGAAACAATAAAAATTGCATTGTAACAAATACAATAAAATATGTTTAAATAAAGAAGTAATTAAATCTTAACCTCCAAATTATCAAAGCTTCCATGCATGGAATCATCTCTTGACCTTTGCTTCTTGACCTTTTTCTTCTTTGTCACCTTGACCTCTTCATGACCTTCGTCGAGATCGGCCGGTGTGGAACTACTCACTGCCCTCAGAACTTCGTCGTTTAGGTGATCGACTCCACCGCTCCAGGCATCTTGTCTCCATTTCTCACCTTCGTCTCCTTCGTCGATTCCACTTTGCACCGTCCTCTTCTTCTTCCTTCTCGGTTTTTTGTCTCCCGGAGTTGCAACGAGACTTTCATCTTCTTTCGAGATGTGAACGAAGGAGTCCAAATCGTCTTGAAATCCGTCTGCATCTTTTGCCTTTCGAGGTGTGGAAAAGGTGGCTTCATGGGATTCCCCATTCGCATCCGGTTGCTGATCCTCGGATGATCCGAACCTCCTCCGTGATTTCTTCTTTTTCTTTTCCGAACCCATCGACTCTGGTGTCGTCTGGAAGTTTTTAATGAAAATTGTTGAATTTCTTTAGAATTTCAGTACTTGACATTATTTCTCGGATTAATGACAATAATAACAATTAATTAATTGGATTAACGGCAACTGATTGTTAATTAATTGGGCACTTGGACACCTTAATTAGATTAACAACAATTAATGCAATGATAAATTTATTAATTGATTGTAATGGGATGCCATCACAAAATACTCTTTAGTATTCAAAAACTATTACATTATTTAAATGAATAATTTTGAATAAATTTATAAAATAATGGCCATAAATGATCAGAAAATATAATGTGGCTTTTACATTGTGGCTTCTAATGATGATGATTACATTATTAATTTAATAATTGTAATTTTATTATTTATTTAGTTATCATAATCGTTTTTAGGAATGTCTTAGGAATGTACTTTCATGCTTAAGTCAACAACTGCATGACTGAGTTCTTCAAAGTGGTGATCAGAATCATCATCATCCCACTTCATACGTTCACGAGCCTCTAATGCCAAAACGTCCGCTGTTGGTCTACGGTGGTTGAAAATTATTAACATCAAAATTATTATTATAATAATAGTTACCATTATTAATTATGTTATTGTTGTTCATTTTAGTTTTACTAGCATTATAACAATCATCAGCACCAACGGTTATTTCAAAATTCAATTCAAACACATTTTAATAACTATTATTGCCCACTTCAATTGCAACTCAATATTACTGTTTAAATTAAAAATCGCGATTCATCACTAAATTATAAATATCACCAAAGCATTTTAAACAATCCTAACAGAGCTTCCTCATCTTTGGCTTCGACGTCATAGGTCGGTGGTTCGTAATGTTCCCTCTTGAAAGACGTTTTCTTGAACGAGTTTCGAGCCAACTTGACGAGTTTGTTCTTCAAACTCTCGTCTTCCGGGTGGAAGTTGTCAGGAAGCTGAGAAGCGGAGAATTTGTTCCAATCTTCGCTCCATCCGGAGGGCACGAGGCGCTCCGTTATCTGAGGGGAATATGCTAATTCTGCAAGGGAAGGTTAATTTAAGTGGTTAGTTATTTTAATTATTTATTTATTACATTATTCTTGTATTTTATTAAATATTGTTTGCCAAGTTAATTTTTTTAATTAGTAAATCTTTATAGTAAAAGTTAAAATCAGTTTAAAAAATTGTTACTTAAAATTATGGGAATAAAAATAAAATTTGTGACTTTATCATTTCCTGAATCATGTTTTGATTCTAAATTTACAATTTCATCAACTCGTAATCATGATAACTAAACAAGTCAATTTAAAAATCAACAAAGGTTAACAAGTTCTTCATCGAGTCACCTTCCTTCGTGAAATCGAACAACGGGGGTAATGGCGACCCGTCGGGCAGCATCACCCCTCGGGTTCTCAGCTCCTTGAAGAATGGATGGGCACAAGCACTGAGGGCATCCAAACGTTTTTTAGGAGAGAAAACGAGAAGCTGCGAGATGAGGTTGGTTGCATCGTACGAAAGTTGTTGCTTCGAAAAGATCTGTTTTCAAGAACACAAAGTAGAAATTCATTGTTTGTAATAATTTGTCTCGTTGCAATGTCCGTTGCATAACTTGGATGGTTAGGGTGGTGCAACCACAATGGAATAAGAAATTGAGAGAGCCATCATGAAAAGTGAATCATAGCCATTAGACCAAGGAGGATCACTTGTATTAATTAAACGATAACATTTAATAAATATGTTTATCCTAAATTCTGAATTATAATTTTAGAAAAGTATATTTAAGTATGTAAATAAAATATAATTTATATTTAACAATAACAATGTAATACATGAAATATAACAATAATGATTTAGTACAGTCAAGTTACAGAGACTAGAGAACCTCACCTTATGCCAAGGCATTGGAACAAGTACAGGAGGAAGGCGTATGTTTGTGATGTTGTGGTTGATGTCCATGATGTCTTCGTAACTCGGAGTTCCGAGGACTTTCATAATTTCCACCAGCTGATCGGGGCCAGTTGCTCCAGGGAAGAGTGGATGGCCCTGGAACAGCTCCCCAAGGACACACCCAGCCGACCACATGTCTGGGGAGGTGTTTTTTTATTGTTAATATATATTATTAACATATGTTAAGTTGTTATTAAATCTTGTTGTTATGTTGTGACTTAATGATATGTTAATAATTCTGTTTAAATAACTTGTCAATCACGCACATATGAATTTCATAATTTTATATTAACTTATTTCTTTGCTCTGTATTTGTAACAAATAACTAATTAACAATTAATTGTAAGCCTATTAAGCAATTACAAACCTATCAGGCAATTGTAATCTTTGGCACCAAAAATAAGCTCAGGAGCTCGATAATATCGCGAACAAATGTAAGACACATTGCTTTCGTCTTTGAGCAATTCTTTGGCACTGAAAATGCGAATATTCAAATAATATTATTTAATTCTAAAAATTTAAATATTCGGATAATACTATTTAATTTTAAAAGATGCATTAGACATAATAAAGTCTAATATTATAGCATTTAAGCTGACCTTCCAAAATCACAGAGTTTGAGGACATGTGTTGAAGGGTCAATGAGCAGGTTTTGTGGTTTTATGTCCCTGTGGCAAATGTTCAGTGAGTGGAGGTAGTTAAGGCACCTGAACATTTGGTATGTATACACCTGTAGTGATTTTGCTTTCATTATTTAAAATTATCAATTGTTGATTGAATGGTTGTTTAATTGGTCTGTTAAATCATTCAACCATTTAATGGTCATTCATTCATTCATTTGTTCATTCATTTATTCCTCCATTCACTAATTTGTTTGTTGTGCAATTCATTCATTCATTCCTCTGTTCAGTAAGCCAACAGTCATCCGTTAGAACCAATGCAATGCAACAAATATTACCTTTAAGTACAATATAACAAACGTAATATTATTAACTTTATGTACAATGTAACAAATGTAATGTTATTGCCTTAATCTAACTATTAATCCATAACGAATAATGTTTTTACCTTAATGTACAATTTAACAAGTTATTACCTTAATGTATAATTTAACAAGTTATTACCTTAATGTACATTGGATCGAGCAGTGGCTTTGTGTAAGTTCCATCACATTTTGCAATACTAAACAGAGTTTCTGGAACAAACTCGAGAATCATGTTCAGGTACCTTTCACCCTTCTGAGGAAATTGCATTAATTTGTTAGCAAAGGGCCAAGATATTATTATTATTATTATTACTTTTATTTGGCAATATATTTTATTATAGTTTGATTTATTACTATTAATACTAAATTATCTTGATATTAATTACAAATATGTTTTTGAGAAAGTGCATATGAATCATTAATTAATATTTTAAAAAGTTAATGATTATCACATTATTTACATACATGAATAACATTGTCATGCATCATTAGCATACATTAATATTCAGAACACACCCTGCATCCAGCATCTTCTGTGTAGAAGTAATATTTGAGATTGGCAATATTTGGATGATGGAGTTGTTTCATGAAGAGTAATTCCCTGTTCTGTTTAAAAATCCATTGGTTTACTAATTGATTAAATATCGATAAAAGTTGATTGATTGAATAAAGTTTTGATTGGTGAAATGTATGCATCATTGGTTGAAGTTTTAATTCATAATGAACGTGCCTTATATAATCTCTGTTATTGGTAACATTTACAGGGTCATATATGTACCATCAACATTGTCATTTAGCCAGTTAAGAATATTAATAAACAAACTTAATCAATAATTGAAAAATAATAAATTACTTTGTATCTCTTGTCATCGAAGACCTTCTTGATGGCAATGACCTCAGAATTGTGGCAAAGACGAGCCTTATAGACTACCCCAAAAGTGCCCTTGCCAATGGTTTTGATGTCGGTGTAGCTCACCTCTTCCTCGTCATCTTCATCCTCAGTTCTCAGTGGGTATTGAACCCTCACTGCTCGAGCTGTTTTCACCTCCCTACTCACAGGTGCTGAGAAAAATCAAAAAGATGCTTCTGAGAACAGCTTCAGTTTGATTGCAAAGATATAATTGACTTCATTAAATATCTAATTAATGTGTTTTAATTAATGTGTTTCAGCAGACAATCCTAATATTTCTGCTAGATCACTCGCAACTGACACTGAAGCTTTTAAAGTGATGCCGTACTTACTGCACTCTGTCATCACTGAAGTCATCACTACAGTCATCATCATAATTACCCTTCCAAGGGACGTCGCTTTAAGGTTATTCTTCTCCTATGTTGTGTGTATGGGTTTTGTGTGTTTGTTATTTTATTAACGATTATCCTATAACAAGATGAACTTACAAGGCTCGACAGAATTGTCAGGTATTTCGAGAGGCGCTTTGGTCGGATCTTGTTTCTGCTTCTGCTCAGATCCGCAAGTAAATAATTTCGTCAAAACTCCTTTCGAGGTAAACGGACTTTTCTTCGAACTCATTTTTTTAAAGCAGTTAGACTCAGTTATTTACAAACAAATCTTACTTTTCGCTAATTTGTAAACCTAATGATTAATAACAAATGAATCGTCTAAGTTAGATCACTTTCCCACCGATTATGTTTACTAATAGAGAAAGCCCACTAGGTAATAAAGGTGAAAAAACAGGTGCGACAGAACCGCCTTGAACTTTAACATTCTTTTTAAAACTTAAAAGGTGATGTAATTCAAGAACGTTGGTTCAATAAAATTGTCAAAATGGATTTACAAATTAAATACATAATTCTATTAATTATAAAACGATATTATTATATTTGCTTCATAAGCTAAGTTTGACTGCTTTGAAACTGAGTCCTACGCACAGCATCCTATTATAACGTGAGAGTGAATTACAACGAAAGTTTGATTATTGGTTTCAACAATTTTGTCGCATTATTTATTTGTAGAAATAAATTATTATTTATGCTAAACCAAGTTATATTACAAATATATATTTTGTCACATTAGTTAAGCGCAGTAACTTTCAAAGCAACACAATTTCAAAGTTAAAGTTCAAACGACTTGTCAATTTTAAGAGCTGTGCACATCAGACAAACGTACGCTTGGAAATGCAATATTAAATATCACACTTATTTGCCAAACAAAATTAATAAAATATAAGTAAATAAATATTTCGTATAAAATAAAATGAATTTATGCGTAGTGTAACGAAAAGTTTGGTCAAAGCGCATTGGTATTAAATATTGTTATGATGTTTTAATCGCACAAAATGTGTTTTGCTTGTGTACATTCTCGGAATTTATTCTCTATTTATGTTGTTTTGATTTCAAAAATAAATAAATGGAGATTCGTCGAAATATTCGACGGTCGATGATAAAATAGCCTCCGCCGATCGCTGAAACATAGCTTTATCAAACATGGCGCGGCTGAGGTTCGTCGGTCGTTCAGGACAAAAATTTAATCGGAATGACTTATTAGGCAAAACTAGAAAGAAAAGCGTGACTGAAAATAGCAAATTAAATTTGCTTACGAAAATACATAGCGGTTTGAAAGAGTTTACGCAAATTGCCGGAACCGATTCTGAAGAGGTGAGTGGTTATAGTGGCGAAATATTTGGTTTTTATCAAAGTTTTTCATTTATTTATTGTTTATTCATTCAAATATCGCATATAACGTGCACTTAAGAGCTCATAATTTGCAATTTTTAATTTCTCTTGTAATAGCAGCATTTTTCATCCCATGTCACACCAGCCATCTTTTTTTATATGGCTGAGCATTAAATTCACTATAACATAGGAATATTGATGCTTTATCTGCAATGAATATGCAACCGAGTCATTTTTTAAACTCAGGATAATATCAGTACAAAATATGCACTTTAAAAAGTCATTTGCAGTTATTTAGACACTCTTAATGGAACTTCTTTAAAAGCTTCTTTACTTCCTCAGACAGACAATTTAAGTGAAACTGTTTTGTTACTTTAGTTATGCAAAAGTATTGGAGGACCCAGCAGTTTTCTTTGTTTTTAATGAGAAATTATGCTTCAAATGCTGCTTGCTCTGTTGTTTAAGATAAAATGAGATTTATTAAGCATTTTCTGTTGCATTTTATGCAAAATCGATAGAATTTTGTGGCTTTCTGCATTTAAGAAATTCTTTCAGAGGTGACATTTGAAAAGTGATTTTTTGTATGCTATTGCTATTTGTTGGTATTAATGCATTTTCATAATTTCATTGTTTTGCATTGAATTGTTCTTCAAAGGAGGAACCATTCAAGGGATTTGAGAAGCAAGACATCGAAGTAGTTTTAAAAAGGTCGGCTGACTTGTTAGAAAAGGAAGCTGGTGATGAAGTTCAGGTACCCAGAGATGAGCTCGAGAAGCCGAGAAGGGGTAGAAAAAAGTCTAAGGTCAAGACGGAGGGAATTCTCGATAGTCAAACAAAAGCAGAGAACGATTCGCTGTTATCAGGATTGTCTTCGGAATCTGCAACTCGATCCAAACGTACGACTCAGAAAAGCGAAGAAAAAGATTCTTATTTTCCCAAGTCTCGCTTCTTTGCCACAAATTCCACCACTGCTGCACCAAAAACAAACAAGTCCATGAAGGGAACTATCAAAATCAAGTTCTCTGGGGTAGGATTTTACAACCAGCTGTCAAAAAGGAAATACAAAAAGTCTCGCAACAAGAAGGACGCAGAGAACGAAGATGACATCGACAAGATGAGCGAAATGGACGACGAAATTGTAAGTTCTCCACCCGGATCCACGCGGAAGAGGAAGAGAAGTCTTAAATCACCAGGGTCAAAGGATGCAAAACTGTCCAATAATGCCTCCAAGAAGTCACTTTTCCCAGGTTTGTGTTGTCAATATTGACAATTTTCTTATTATTTGATGTTAGCACCAATTTAGTTGTTATTATCCTTTTAAATGAGTTTGGTAATGCAAATTAGTAATGTTGGTTTGGTACATGACAATCTATTTGTCTGTTACAGTTAGCACTCTAACTGTCTAACCCTGCATTGGAATTCTTAATTTGATTAGCAAATGCATTTGTAATGATAATTGAAATTGATTTCAGAAGTTGTCTCAAAAATATTGAGGCCTCTCCAAACATCTAAGGAGGAAGAAGAGGAGGCAATGAACACCGGTGGGTGGAAAAAGAATGAACTCGACCTCGTCAAGGACATGTACACAAGGGCGCAGGACGGAGCCGAAGCGGAAAAGAACGACGATAGAATCGAAGGGAAACACCCCGCCAAGAGAGGACGCAAAAAACTTGGTTTCACGAGTCACGGGGACGGACCGTTCGACTCGTCGGTTCAAGATGCATCTCTTACCTCTTACGGTCATAGGTTGAGCCTCGATGACTCGTTGAAGTCACCGTTCTCTCCTTCTGGAGGTTCGTATTCGCTGAGCACCACTCCTGGCGGCGATGCCACGAAGAAGGTGCCGACTCTCGAAGCTCCGCTCATTTGTTCCACGAAGCGCCAACCGAAGCCCAACCTCAAGTTCCTGGCTTATGCCACGAACGAAGAGGAAACGCCCTCGGGAAGACAGAGGAGGAAAAGCCAGTGCGGGTCGGAGCACCCCGACCGCTCGCCTGCATACTCCGCCCAGCCTTTGGGTAGGATCAGGGATTCCAAGTCCGCCCTCGATGCCAAGAACGCGGACGCGAACATGCCTTCCGTCCTTCCGCTCTCGGACAAGAAGGACAAATGTTGCATATGCAGCAACGTCAGGACTTCACAGAAAAGGCTCAAGGACTGCCAACACTGGTGCTGTGTGGAATGTGCTGATTTCTATATTGACAGGGCTCCTAAGTTCCTCAAGGGGAAGCTTAATGTTGCATGTAAATTTGAACCTGGTGAGAAATTGCTAACCTATTGTGTCAGTATTGTGTATTCATTTTAATTGAATAATTTAACCTTCTTAACATAACATATAAATAAGGCTAATTTGGAACTTAAAGTAACTAACATTTATTTTAGAGTAACCATAGAATAAGCATTAATTATAATAAAATAATTAATAGTGAAATAAAATAATTGGTGACCGCTCGTTTGCAGAGAATTGCAATGTCGATGCATACAGAAGCTGGAACCAGTGCCCCTCGTGTCGCTTCAAGAAATGCCTCATGCTTCTGCCGAGTCCCACGCAGATCGTTGCCAATTTAAGTGAGAAAATTACATTTATTTCACTAAAGTTGAATAATAATTTTTAATCATTTGTGCCACATTTTGGCTCGATGATTGTAAGCGTTTTTGATGCTCAATGTAGCATTGAGATTTCGTATGTTCAAGCATTTTCTATGTATGCAGGTGCATTACACTCATTAGGATGTGACATTTATGTATCAAACTTAAACAATCTTTATATTCTATCTGCTAGTTTTTGTTGACCACTTCAATGAATTGATGTTCCCTTTTCATCAGGAAAAGAAGCCAGAGAAGGGATGCTCAATCAGTCTGCCATGGTTGACCACTCTAAAGAAGAAGGACCCTCCGATTCATCCAAAGTCGGAAACATCATCTCCAACTGTGAGGCTGAATACCTGGCCCAGATATCAGATGCGACTCCTGCGAAGTTCATCTCCAAGTCCGACCTCGCTCTGTTCAAAGCTCGGTTCGGCCTCAACCCGCCCGCCGAGAAGCCGAGCACGGAGGTTCCCAAGATGGAAGAACCTTCCCCGAAGGAGACTGAGGTGGAAGCGGTCATCAAGGAAGACAAACTTGTCATTGATGAGGACATCGATGTTGGTAAGTGAATTGGCAGGGTCGTTTATCTAGTTGATTAATTTATTTTTATGCCTATTTTGTTTTATCAAATATAATAGCTCTACATTAAAGGGTATATCTAGCTAAAATAGGACAATAAACAACTGTGGAGTATTTGATTGTTGCTTTATTGTTTACTTGAAACAAACTTCATTCTCCCTACAAAGTCACGACTAAGGCCGAACCGTCGTCCCCGGCACCTCAGCAGGCGAATAGGGGACCGAGAATAAAACACGTCTGCAGGGACTCGTCCGTGGCCCTCGGTAAACTCCCAGCATATTTCGGGGGCAATCCTCTTCGTCTCAGTGCACTGCCTACCTTCGAGAAGGAGAAAATACTTCGTTCCGAAGATGGAAAAAATGCACCAGCAGTAGGTGGGTATCAACTTCAAGTAATTGTCTGTGTTTATTGTGGAGATTGAAGGAATTGTACATTTAAGAGATTAATTATATTAATGCTATCTTGTGAAAGCTAATTCCTTATTTTTAATCTATTAAAATTATTAACTCATGGCATTTCAGAGGAGCACAGGAAAGCAAAAGAGGAGGAGGAAGTGGAAAACGACGCGGGGGCTTTGGTGGATAAGAAGGATCGAGACTTCATGCCCAAGCGTCCCTCTAAACCAGGAGGAATCAAAGGCAAAGGACCCTTCTACAAGAGGAGCGTCAGATGCCACCAGTGCGAGAGGTGCCTTAGACCAGACTGCGGGAAATGCAAGAATTGCAGGTACGTTGATTGCTAGACCAACTGTTTTTCTCTCTGTTTTTTGATGTTTTTTTAGTCATTTCAAAATCATTTTAAAAATATGTTCTTAAAATTTATAATCGATTCATTTTCCAGGGACATGCCAAAGTTTGGTGGCAAGGGTTTGATAAAACAAGCGTGCGAGTGAGTTTCCAGCCATTCACTTAAAAATTAGTCTCATTACATGACATCTCTGCAATCGATTAACATACTTCAACACAGATTCAGGGTTTGCTTGAACCCAGTACCACCATTGAGCCACAGGAAAAAGATGGAGGGAAGGATTCAGAAGGAAGGAGGACACGATGATTCGTATCTCGGGTCGAGGAAGAAGACGCCCAAGCCAGTCAAGGAGGCCATAGATGCCCCACCAGAACCTGTCAGGTTAGTTATTACGATGTAGTTGTAACAAGTTACAAGTCTGTAACATGTTAATTAAATACTTGTCATAGGATGTAGTTTGTCTAACTCAGTTAAGTATTGCTGATTAATAGAAGGAAACAAAATGTACATTTTGATGGATGTCAAATTGTAGCTTAGCTTTTGTCTGACAGAATAGAACTGATTAACTGATACTTATTATCAGATTTTTATTTTATTAATTGTATTAACAATAGAAGGAAGGTGGCCGTTAATGATGTTGATAACATTCGTCTAACGCATTGCAGGACTAGCTCAAGAAAACCCGGCCTCTCAAGAATGGAGATGCTCAGCAAGCTGGAGGCAAACAGAGCAGTCATGAGCTCTGTTAGTGCAACATTGACTTATTCATGATAATGAGGACTATAGTATAGAAGAACTTATTAGCATCTATTACTTGACGATATTATTTATTACATGACATCATCTTTATTACTTATTACCCGACATAACCGTTATTACTTCTTCTTTCAGTCTCACACCCAAAAGAGTTCGAACGGATCTTACCTGCCCGCAACCACCTGTAGCGTCACCACCGTCCTTGCCTTAGAATCGGCCGTCAAGTTGCCCGAAAACAAGGTTACTATTCCGAGTGGATTGGTTTCATCAGTCTTTTTCTATCTGTTTAGCATACTCGATGCAGTTATTATTATAATATTGTGCAGAGTCATACCAAGTAACATTTTATTATGTAACGCAACGTTTGATATTTTTTGGCTTTGTTTGAAATTCATCTTTCCTTAAAACAACATTCCTCTGACTAACCATTATCGTAGCTCGATCAGGTAATAATGCCATCAATGACTTCACTCCTCCTCCAGGATGAGAATTACCTGGAGCTTGCATGGAGCAAGGGTGTGTCCTTGGTTTCCATGGGAATCATGAGCGTCAGGCAGGTGTGCAAGCTCTGCGGATCACTGGGCCATTCGAAGGTTGGTCTTGTCGTATGTATTAAGTATTTATGTATTTGTATGTAATGTATCCCATACATTACAGATTGATAATAGATAAAACTAACTAGAGAAACTTATGATACTAACTATTTACAAATGATTAAGTCACTGCAATTTTCAGCTGTAATGATAAATTGCTAATACTAATGAATGAATGCTTGTTAACAGATGATCTATTGTAATGTCTGCTGTGAACCGTTCCATGAGTTGTGCATGGACGAGAGGGAAAGGCCAAAGGTCAACAAGTTGGACATGTGGTGCTGTCTTCAGTGCCAGTTCTGCAGGGTCTGCTTCGGACAGAAGGATGTAAGATGCTGTTGCTTTGTCATTCACTAATGATGTTATTTATAAGAAAATATATTTATAATTATAATAATGATGTGAAGATGTTGAGAAGATTCATGAAACATTATTTCTGTTCTGACTGATTTATTTAAATTTAATTGCCATTGTCGTCGATGTCGTGTTAATAGCATCTGATATTATCTTATTCGCACTTAGATATTTGGTTGTGAATTTTAATGCAACTAGCAACCATTAATTTCTATTTTTAGTTGCTCCAGTGTGACATGTGTCAAGATTCATATCACTCCTCCTGCCTCAGTGACAACCACCCAACAAAACCATCCAAGAAGAAAAAGATATGGGTCAGTTGATAATGACATTGCTAGGCTCCAAACTGTGTTTAATGATAATAATTAGACACCCCACTTAATTATGACTTGCTATTAATTCACGGATATCATGCTGTTTAATTCATCGTCTTACAATCGACCACATGTCCCACACTCTCCAGGTATGTTCGAAATGCGTCAAATGCAAGAGCTGTGGTGCCACTACTCCAGGTGATTCTAAGGACTCCACCTGGACTCACGACTTCTCACTCTGTTCTGCATGTGGAGACATGATGGATAAAGGTATTTAAATATAAAAATATATTATTATTTGAATATAATAACACATTTCTTAATGATTCACATTTGATTGGTATTTCTCTTAACATGTTATTTTCATTTCAGGTAATTTCTGTCCTGTATGCCAAAAGTGCTACCAAGAGGATGATTGGGATTCCCAGATGATCCAATGTTCCATGTGCAACTGCTGGGTTCACTCAAAATGCGAAGAACTGTCAGGTTAGCCTTTTATAATTCATGATCTCATAAGCCATCATGAAATTTGAAAAATAATTACATTGAAATTAAAATCACAATATTCATTTTTTTCATCTTGCCAGATGAAATGTACCAGATAGTTGCCAACATGCCAGAAGATGTGCCATTCACTTGCAGGGTTTGCAAACCCAGCATCGGCCCGGGCTCGATGCACGATCCGACCGCAATGTCACCTTGGAAGAAGATGATCTCTAATGAACTGAACAAGGGCTTGCAGAATGCCATTGAAGCTGCTCAGAACTCCTGTGGCTATGGAGTACTCAGGTCTCTCGATCAAGTGAGTGACAACTGGATCAGACTGATTTTAATGGTCGTACGACATGTTGTACTGCATTCTCCAGCGTCAATGAATGTCAAACACCCACAGACAATAATTAGCGAATAATAATCCATTGGCAATGTCATTTAATTTGCATTACATTAACTGCATAGTGTATAATTAACCGATGCATTTGTAATGCCGATGCAATGCTAACGTCATGCAGTATCAAGTGGCACTCAAAAAGAGGAAGCCGCCAAAGATGAAGAACCCGCTCTCCCCAGCAACGACTCTGTCGACAACGTCGCTCATCAAGAACAATAACGACCTCCTCGTCAGAGGAAGCGTCAGCGAAACTCACAACAACGTCGGGTACACAGACGAGATCGACGTTTGCGGTGTCGATGACGACGCAATTTCAGGATACGTGCTTCCGAAGTCGGACGTTGCAATCTCCGTTCCTAATGTTCAAGGATCTGTCGACGAACAGGAAGATGATGCCAGCGATTCTGAGGACATCAACACCCTCATCAAATCCATTGTCTCTTATGAAGATAAAGAGCACAAAATTCCCATCTCATTGTCACCAGCATCATCTTCTGCAATGCACGACCTTGTTTTAAATCCTGTCCTCATGAGTAGTGCAGAATCCTCGCACGTGCTACTGCAATCCTCAAGTCTGGCTGCATCGAACGCGTCCTCTCGACACGAAGGCGGTCGCGGCAGAGGCGACGGAACTATCAACTTATTGACCAACGGGCAGTTGGTCGTGTCTTCGAAATCCCTTCCCAATGTTCTTGTGGAGAATTCGAATAAACCGATTGGCGGAATCGAAGATGCTTTGAAAAATGAAGATGGATTCAGCATCGGAAGCAACGAGGAGGAAGAAGACGATCCCATCCTTGGACTGGAAACGATCAGGGAGAAGATTGAAAGATCTGAGTTCTTATCAGTGGTTCGTCAAGGACTCGTGACTTAATTGATGTTTTGAATTGAATTTTAAATTGTCAACAACCTATGGGATGTTTTAATTAATGATAATAGTATTAATAATAATTTTAGACTGAACTCACTAATGAGATGGACCAGGTATTGGAAGGGATTATGCAGAGTTTAACCTGCGACCCTGTCACGACTGTCAGTGTGCAAAAGTCAATCAAGGACTCTTTTTACAAGGTATTACATGCTGTGTGCACTTGTCTGTGACTATTGATAATTAATTCATTAAAAACATTGATTGACACGGTCCTTGTTATTCATACAAAGCAACTCTCTATCTCGTTTCCTTGGTTTAAACCAGACTCGGACAATGCCACCAGTGAGAAATTCACCAACGTGTGAGTGTTTGTTACTGAGTAATTATTATTATTATAATTACTTTTTGACTATCCTTATTGAGCTTAGAAAGTATCAGTAACTTTGATTGAATTAACCAATTATGACTAATTAGTTAATCATTAATGATAATCTTTATGAGAGTAATAATCACTCTTGTTGCATTTCCATGTAATGCTTGGTCATCTATCAGTAAGAGACGAAATTTCAGTCACGACCCCGAGGATACAGTAATGCCTCCTTCCATGGACCACACCTACGCCATCTGGAAGGAGAAGCCTCTCAGTCCGGGGCCCGAACAGCCGAGCCTTTTCAGAAAGAGGACCTCCTCGGCCACCCCGAGTGAGTGAAGACATTAATGAGGCTTTAATATCCATTTTTAATGTTTAAGATCTTCATCTTTCCGTTTTTAAAGTTGGTGAGAACACTCTCTTAAGTCTCATTGTTTTTCATCTTGCACTTGCAGGCAAATTGTCGGACGATTCGGAAAAGAAGGCTCGCAGGAAGGCTGAAGAGGAGAAAAGAGCAAAGATGGATCGCCTGGATGACATGAGGTGCTGCGTGCTCTGTTGGACTGTCGGGGATTCCAATGAAGGGGTGAATTGGGCTTGTTTATTATTTTCACTCCACCGATCGAATATTCTAATATATAATTCACTACAACGACTGGTTACACGTTGTTTGCATGTGATATGTGCCATCGATCAGCACGTTGTTGATTGTTAACAAACAAATATTTATTTACTTCATTTAAAATTTCCAGGATTGTGGCAGACTTTTGTACATGGGTCAAAACGAGTGGATCCATGTGAACTGTGCCCTGTGGTCGGCAGAAGTCTTCGAGGAGGCAGACGGTGTTCTTCAGAAGGTCCATTCCGCTGCCGCAAGAGGAAGAAAACTGGTTGGTTGAATATTTAAACAAATATGCAAAAACAAAATATTATAATTCAACTATTAATACCTAAATTACTCTCAATAGACAAATTGACTTTCGTAATAAACTCCGCAGAGGTGCGATGCGTGTGGCAAGCAGGGAGCCACTGTGGGATGCTGTCAGATGGACTGCAATGCCAACTTCCACTTCCCGTGCGCCCGCAGAAAACACTGTGCCTTTGTGGAGACGAAGAAGGTCTTCTGCTCGAGTCACGTGGCTTTTGCAGATGCAAGGGTGAGGCTGTTGTTTATTTTGTTAGCTAACGATACACCATATGTATGGATAACATTGAAATGGATTGAATGATTGACATTATTGATAATTGCATAAATTGTAATTATTGAATATTAGTATTATTAATCGAATTAATTATTACCTCGAACAGTTGATCAGCAGCTTCAGTGTTGATCGTCGCATTTGCCTCGACTTTGAGAACAACAAATTCTTCAAAAAACAGTGGATTTCAGGACTCAATGCCTCCAACATCTGCATTCTCGTTGGTCAGTGCAGATTTACGCATTCATTTGCCTCATTCCAAATTTATTCAAATTATTAATTCTTGATTATTAAGGCTAAGTTAAAATATACAAAATATGTTTTTAATACTGGAAGCTTTATATACATTTACATCTACTTGCTCATTGAGATGATGATGACTATTGTTATTAATTTTTAAATCCAGGTTCGATGACCATCGAATCGATGGGCAAGCTGACATCCCTCTCTGATGCAAAATATACATTGTTCCCTGTTGATTACTGGTAAGATACGAGTTGACTTTCATTAATAATAATTGCAATTTAAGAAATATTATAATTCAAGGTTTTAGTTTAAATAAAAATTAACTAATAAATAATCAAAATGATTGAATTACTCGCAAATCATTTCGTATGTCAGCTCGACTCGATTGTTCTGGAGCACGACCGACGCGAGGAAGCGAACGTATTATAGGTTCCGAGTGGTCGAAGTTCAACCCAAGTCGAACAAGTACTCGCAACACCACCTTGGCAACAATTACGACTTCACCGTACCTCACGACCCCAGCGATCCGCACTACGATCGCACGGTCGCGGCACGATTCGCCAAGGACGCAGAGGGGGGAGAATTTTCAGATGCTTCGACTCTGTCTGCTTCTGAGGAGGATCCGAACGAATTTGGGGACTTCAACGACTTTGACTCGGACGAGGAAGTTGTGAGTGCAATGTTCATTTTTTGTTTATTCATTTATTCAATATCCATTCATTTCTTTAAAAAAACATATTATTTGTTTGTTTGAAAATACAATTTATTTTGTACTTATTTATTGGCTTAATTACACATAATCACCAACAGCAAATTAACGCCTACAAGAAGAAGCAGAACACACCAAAACCAGTGACCGACATGCTGGCAACCATGGCGTGCAGCTCTTCCACTCCGGTGGAAAATCCGGTTCCCATCAGAAGGGGCAGAGGACGTCCCCCTGGTCAGAGGAAAGGACAGAACATTGAACCCCCTTCCAATAAGAAGAGCAAAACAGCTTCGCTGATCAGCAAGTTAAGACAGCAGACGTCGGAAGATGACGCCAGCAGCAAGAAGAAGCAGGCAAACAAACCGGTCAAGAATCAGGACAATAGCCAAGCGGGTCAGTGGCAGTCGGGCCAGCAAATGCGAGAATTGCTCCTGAACAACAGCGGAGTCGGGATTTCTGCCAGAGGTACGGGGTTGTTCGACTCGGGGATGGACGGAGGCGACTTTGTGGACGTGGAGAGAGACGACGAACTCGACGTGGACCTCGGCAATCAGGAGGATGAGGACGAACTATCCCTCGTTCAGATTGTCGATCGCTTGAACAAAGCAGCTGCCAGGAACAACCAGTCCAGAGGCAATGCAGCTGCCGGAGACCAGAGAGGCGGGGTCTCGCAGTTCTTTGACCCTTTGGATGAAGACTGGGCCAACGTCTTCAATTCCGCCCAAAAGAAAGTCTCGTTCTCCCCGGTCGGTCAAAACTTTGCTGCCTCGACTTCTGCAGGAGAACAGCAGCAGACCTCGGTATCTGGCGATGAGACCAACAACTTTTTCCTCCAGTCGATCTTGATGATGCACCAACAGCAGCAACAACAGCAGCAGAAAGAAGTACCACAAACCTCTCAACATCCTGTATTTTTTGTGAACCAGAATGCCACCACTGCTCAGCCACAGCAGCAGCAACAGATTAGACTCAACACTACTACACCAGTCACTCCCATGCAGTTCATCATAGGAGGCCAGCAACAGCAAGTTATGATTCCACAGTCCAACCAGCAGAACAACAACACGGCAAGTCCTCAAGCGATCGTGGTCAGAAGGGCCTCGAATGCTGCCCCTCTGACACCTGGCGTCCAGAATTTGGAGGGCACTTCCCAGCCGCCGAAGTATAAGTTGATACTGTTGAAGAACGTCTCCTCTGCCAGGACTGAATTCAAACCCATTGATCAGTATGATGGACATGCTGATGGATCATCTGATGACGATGACGACGAAATCGATGATGATGATGCTGTTGTTGAAAAGACCGCGACTCAAAAGGATGATACACTCCCGTCTTCGACTGACGAGGGGGATGTGTCAATTTCATTGGATCCTGCTTCCCAGCAGCATCAAGGACTAAAGAGAAAGCGATCCGATGATGATGATGAAGATGACGACGATGACAATGATGGTGAAGAAGTCGATACTCAGTCAAAGAAATGGTACTCGGAACGCATTGATGTCATTTCCACAGAATCTGACAACAACCTGGAAGCATCCGACCGCCAGCAGGATGGAAATCAGTCCGATGCACCGAGGACCAGCAGACACGCACTCGCTTTCGATTCCATCCCCCGTCTTCAGCCCAGGGTGCATTCCTTGCAGTCTGATTCCCAAGCCTCTCTGGGTTCATCGGGAACGAACGAAGAAGAAGATGACGAAGATTTAGATGTGGATGTTTTAGATGAAGATGATGACGATGATGGTGCATCCAAATTACCTGGAACTGGGTTGGTCAGCCTTTCCATGAGCCAAGCCTCGCAGCCTTCACTTTTGGATGACCAAATGTCTTCTGAAGAAGGGGACGACGAAAATGGTGATGAAGAGGACGATGATAGCAGTGACGAAGACGATGAGGACGACAGCATGGAATCACCGAAGGTCGGTGGAGAAACTAAGATGGACTCTTTGTCTGATGTTCAGGTCGAAGGTCAGCTGAAAACTGAACAAGGTCCCAGCACTCCAAACAATACTGACGTTAACGTAACATTACCACCGAGCGAGGAGAAAAGGAGAACTCACAAAGGTGGGTTACTTACTTAATTAATTATTTATTTATTCCTTAATTACCAAAGAATTTTTCTTCAACATACATTAACCATCTATTGTTCAGACCGAGTCTTCAAACTGAGACCAATGACTCATACTCACCTCCCCCGGGCAGAAGCAGAGGAAGAAATAGAAAACTGTCCTCCGAGCAACGAAGACTTCCAAGAGGGAACTGGACTTCAGACCCTCGAAGGAGAGTCGGGGGCAAAGGTCGGCAAGTCTTCCCTGGAAGAGACTTCGAGCGCCGTCGGAGAAGATGCCGATGCAGAAAAGAAAAAGGAGGACATGAAGGCCAAACTGTCGGCCAGATACGTGCCTCACCTCATGTTCGAGATAACCAGTGATGACGGGTTCAGGGTGTTGTCCGATTCTGTGAACAGTGAGTTGAAACGATTGCCATTGAATGCCAGTTCCTTGTTCTTTTTGTCTCAGTTGTCTCTTTTGTCTGTTTCTCAACTTTATTTGCTACGATTCGACTTTATTTTGAACAGGAGCCTGGAAGACTGTCATTGAAAAAGTGAAGGAAGCGAGGACTAATGCTGGAATGAAGCCCATTTCATATGCTGGTAAATAGATGAAATTTCTATTTTATTTTACTTATCTTCAAGTAGACTGTTTCTTCACGAAATTGTGATCATCACATCTTCACTTGCAGGTCTGACCGGTCTTTACCTCAGCGGTTTAGAGCACCCGTCCTTCGTCTATCTCCTCGAGCAGATGCCAGAGTGTCGCAACCTCAAGAACTACCGCTTCAAGTACCACAAAGAACAGTGGCATTACAGTGAGGTAAGAAATACTTTTTTTAGTTCGTTTTTAAAATTCTCGACCAATTGAATTTTAATTAATTTGATCGGTCCAGGAGGAACTGATCGAGAACAAGTACGGCTGCGCTCGCATCGAACCTTTCAGTCGATCGAAGCACAAGAATGACATGTTCTCCTTCCTCATGTCGGAACATCGGCGACCTCCGGAGGTCGACTCGAATCAGTTGAGGATTGAAGACACTCTGTCTGCCCAGAGGTGAATGAGATTACGATTATAATATTACAATTTATGATGTTATTTTACCTCAGCTTTAAATTTATCTTTAAAAGCTTTAAAAGCTCATCTTTATCTATGGATACATCAATTTGTGATAAATTTTGTGGATATATTATTAGTTTATCACCCTTCAACTCTTTTAAATCTACTCAGGAGAAATGTGGAGCTGCCCATGGCCATGAGATTCAGACACCTGAAGACGTTTGCCAAGCAAGCTGTCGGGGTGTATCGCTCGCCGATCCACGGCAGAGGTCTTTTCTGCAAGAGCGACATCGACATGGGCGAGATGATTATTGAATATTCAGGGGAGGTTGGTTTATGTGCTGTATTTCATGACATGTCAGCAGAATATAATTTAACTAACACATAAAATAATCATAATAAATAAGTAGAGCCTAATTAGTTATTTAATTGTGCTTGAATTTTTCACCTCAAAGGTCATCAGGGCCAACCTGACGGATAAGAGGGAGAGGGCGTACGAGGCCCGAGGCATCGGTTGCTACATGTTCCGAAAAGATTTGGACCATGTTATAGACTCTACCGTCATGGGTAACGCGTCGAGGTTTATCAATCACTCGTGCGAACCAAACTGCTATTCTAAAGTCATTCAGGTGAGTCTTTGTGCAATTTATTAACTGTCTGATATGAGTAATAGGTAATATTAGTGATTATAAATAATATTAATTAATTATTATCATAATATTAATTAATTAGCAAGTAATAATAATTAAAACCTTTTTGATTGGTTTGATTGCAATTATTTTGTACCAGGAAATGCGAGTGTCATACAATCTTGGATTCATACTCTTTTTTTACTCATGCTTAACTATCATTTCATTTATTTTCCAGGTCGACAATCGCAAGCATATTGTGATCTTTGCCCAGCGAAGCATAAAGCGAGGGGAGGAGCTAACGTACGACTACAAGTTTCCGATCGAAGACGTCAAGATTCCGTGCCTCTGCGGTTCTAGAAAGTGCCGGAAATACCTCAACTGATCTTGTCGGCCGCGAAAAGAATTTACGGTTCGTCGAACCCTGGAAAAGCACTTGAACTCCGCTGGACGTGTTTCCACAGGACCGCGACGATCGGAAAAATTTTTGTTGATGACTTAATAAATGAGAACCCGTCACTTTTCAATGGATGGTGGACAGAACTGGGCAGCTGAACTGAAAGAACAGTCGATGAAATCTTGTACAGCCCCTTGTACATTTTACTGACAATTTGCAGCTTAGACGATTTCAAGTGAAGCATGTATATCTTGTTTAATGGCGTGACATTCGAATTGACTGTCTTGAAGTAAATTGTTTGAATGTTTTTGGAATCCTAAAATGCTTTTATGTCTGCGACGGCCACAGCTCGATGGAAGACTCAGCGACTAAATAAATCTCCTATTTATCCACTTTAAAAAAAGCAATTTTCTCCTCTCATAAACAGTTAAAAACAAGGTTTTTTGTGTTCGATTAATGCCTGGATGCCTTTCATTTGTGGTTCGGTTGAATGGTTTGCATTTTCATTTCTGGAGTGAGTTCGTCGTACGATCGGAGGGATAGTTTTGATTTTTGCGTTTCCAAGTCAAGCCTTTTGACTTGGGTGGTCGGAAGCTAGGAACGATTTTAACTTTTTATATGCATCTTACCACGAACTCCAACAAGTTCTGATGCCAATAATGAGAGATTAAATTTGTGGATTAACTCAGATTTTATTCAGTTTGTTCCCGTCAACTAGCGGATTATTCTTCTTGATCTGTTCCTTGCCGGCCTTCTTGTAGTCGAAGTCGCACTGGTGGTCCTCTGGAAACTTGTGGTTGACGCAGAACATTTTGTCGCATCTGCATCTGAACGTGGTGGCTATGCCGAGCTTTTTGGAGCACACGGCGCACCTGGAGAGGACACGCTCTATTTCAATCACTTGCGTTTCAATTCAAAACGAACATTAAATAATTAATATTCTGTTTCTTGATCATTTTTCTTATTAATTAATGACTATTGCAATGAAGCACTTAGATTCACGATGAGTCTGGACGAGCTTAGTACTGCTGCGTTAGTTGTGAGTTACAGTGATTCGGATGTAATGGGGGGAAATGTACACAAAATGCATTCGTTTGAAGGTCGGGAATTTGTGATGAGAGAAAGATGGGGTTATTTTTAATGCTGCTGAAAGAGGCAGTGACTCATTGGAGGAAGAAGATAGTTCAAATGCTCTTTTTATGGTCAGAGATTGCCATTTCGGGTAGTGATGATGATGGGAGAGGCTCTGACGCTACGCACATGGCGCTTTATAAATCATTATTATTATTATTATTATATATTATTATTATTATTATTATTGATTATTATTATTATATTATTATTATTATTATTATTATTATTATTATTATTATTATTATTATATTATTATTATTATTATTATTATTATTTATTATTATTATTAGTATTATTATTATTATTATTATTATGATTATTATTATTATTATTATTGATTATTATTATTATTATTATTATTATTATTATTATTATTATTATATTATTATTATTATTATTATTATTATTATTATTTATTATTATTATTATTATTATATTATTATTCTTATTATTATTATTATATTATTATTATTATTATTATTATTATTATTATTATTATTTATTATTATTATTATTATTATTATTATTATTATTATTATTATTATTATTATTATTATTATTATTATTATTATTATTATTATTATTTATTATTATTATTAGTATATTATTATTATTATTATTATTCTTATTATTATTATATATTATTATTATTATTATTATTATTATTATTATTATTATATTATTATTATTATTATTATTATTATATATTATTATTATTATTATTATTATTATTATTATTAGTATTATTATTATTATTATTATTATTATTATTATTATTATTATATTATATTATTATTATTATTATTATATTATATATTATTATTATTAAAAAGTTTAGTGTCCGTAATAACAACCATTACCAATCATCAGAGACTATTGATTTATTATGATAATAATAATAATAATTAATAATATTAATAATGATAATAATAATTCTTTCACCTGTCGACCATTACCATGCCCAACGGCCTCATTTCCCTTGACTTTTTAAACGTCTCAGTCTGTCCCAAATTCACCTTGGCGGTTCTTAGGGGAGGCAAGACATTGGTGGAATCTTTTAGCGGCATAGGGTTTTCGTTCGTCCTCCCGTCGTGGGTAAACCTCCTCGAGGTAAGTCCAATCTTGTGACCGGAAGAAGAGCGTCGCTCGAAGCTACGTCTCGAGCTGCCCATGATCGTCTGCGCCATCAGAGTTATGAGGCTGTCGAAGTAAGCGTTGCTTGATCCCCTTTTCTCCCTTAAGTACTTGCCGTCGTCTCTTACACTGGTTCTGAACGCACTCTGCGAGGTTATGTTGGGCTGGGCGCTCACGGAAAACTCCGCCGACTTTGTTCTTTCTTCCATCGATCTCGTCTGGCGCATGAACTCTTCTTCATTTATGAAGCGCTCGTAGTTAGAGCCGAGGAAGCCAGGTGAGTAAATTGGTCTGCTTTGGGTAGTCGGATCATAACTTGAGTAATAATAATTGCCACCTTGAGCTCTGCTGGACTGCAAGGAAAAACCTCTTCGCTCCTTTGGACTTTTGGTGCTGTACCGATGGGGTTTTCCCAAGTCTAGGAAGTCCTCGAAATCATTCCCTGTGCTGTAATAAATTATAAAAAAAAATTACTTGTAATTAGTATTAATTATTATAATTATACAATGTTTTTTTATCTAAATACCTTAGAAAATGTTTGCCAAAACTCAGACTATCTGAGTCCTAGTTAAGTATTAAGTTAAGTAGTTAGTTAAGTAGTAAAATTTTGAGAAAGTGTGAACAATTTCTTTACTCGCAGCACTGTTAACTTAAAATAAACTTAATTTAAATTATGTTCGCTTAAAGCAGCGGTTTTCAAACTTTTCTGTCACTGCGACCCTCGGTGACACTTGCCATGCTTTTGGCGACCCCAAACAATTAAATTGATTGGGCTACTTTCATTCGGTTAACTTTATTGTTGCCGCTATAGTTTGTATAACAATAAAATGTACAATACTAAAAATAAGTACTCTAATCAATATTATATATAGAGTTAGGAATTTCAAGGTTTAGATTTGATTAAAAATAGGATTTAAAAAATATTAAAAAATTTGTTAATTTCTTAGTGTCTCAGGCGACCATTAGCAAAAATGTAGTCCCGCAGGTTGAGAACCGCTGGCTTAATGGGATCATTAAAACAACTATCGTCATATTTCAGTAAATAAAAGTTAATAAAACACATAAACACGTTCAAGATTTTATCTATGCCCATTATTCCGAACAGCTTCAAAACTGAACTTTTTGTATTGTATAACAAGGATTTCATTAAAAATTTACAAACATCTGAGCAAGAGAAAATAAGAATTTCAAATTCCTTCCAACCTGTGAGATACCACTGGAAGCATGTGGGTGAAAGTTTTGGTCTGTTTTTCCAAAAGGGCGACCGGTCTGACTTTGAGAAACTCCTTGAACTGTTTCTGATCGTTCATGGGCTTTTGAAAAGTGGAGTTCATCGACTTCAGTTTGTCCCGATGTTGTTGGTGCTTGTGATGCTGATGCTGTTGCTGTTGTTGTTCAGGCAGATTGTGTTCCTTCTCTTCTATTTTATCGCTAACGTTTGTACTCCGCTTACTGGAAGCCTTGCTCTGAGTTCCACTGTAGTTGATCAAGGGCAACGTTTCCCTGGTGTGCGCGGAGGGTGAGAAAACGCGAGGTGGTTCGGGTCGGGAAAGTCGTTTGGCTTTCAATTTCTCTCGAACCTCGTTTGCATGGTCCATGTTCTTCCTGATGTTCTTCATCTTTTCTTTCGTCCTTTCATTCTCGATCAATCGTTTGATCTCCTCTTCATCGTTGCCCTTCGAAGCCCTGGAGAGAACGTCTTTGCTCATCTTCTTCAGGTAGCTCTTGGAGTCCTCACTGGCAGTGTCAGTTTCGAACTCCGTTATCTACGAAAAGTTACTGGCTGCTGGTTTAATTTATTATTGAACTCATTAGTGTCGCCATTTCTTTCCGTTGTTCCCATTGTTGTGTTATTATTATTATTATTATTATTATTATTATTATTATTATTATTATTATTATTATTATTATTATTATTATTATTATTATTATTATTATTAGTATTATTATTATTATTATTATTATTATTATTATTATTATTATTATTATTATTATTATTATTATTATTATTATTATTATTATTATTATTATTATTATTATTATTATTATTATTATTATTATATTATTATTATTATTATTATTATTATTATTATTATTATTATTATTATTATTATTATATATTATTATTATTATTATTATTATTATTATTATTATTATTATTATTTATTATTATTATTATTATTATTATTATTATTATTATTATTATTATTACCACCATTATAGTCATCAGCGTCATCTTTGATATCATCATAACGTCATCGTTAATGTTGTTATTAGTAAACTTGTTAAGAATCGAACTGAACAGCATGGATACATCCATAAAACGATCAGTGAAAAATACCGGAAAGATTGCAATATTTCGAAATGACCTTGACAATGATCCCGTCATGAATAATGTAGTAGGCAACCGGCTGCCCTTTATCGGTGTTCTCGTTAGACTGCTTCTTCGTGTCAGTAGGACTCTCTGCTTCCGCGGCAGCCATTAGGAAAGCTGCCAGGTTGATGAACGGAGGAACTGGCGATGGCCTTCTGAAGCTGATTGGTCCGCCTCTCATGCTGGTGACCAATCGCAGCTTACTTCCTGTTTCGATTCGATAGTGTTCCAAAGTTTGATCGTCCTTGAGCTCAACGCTGCCCATCAAGATGTGCTGGTCGGTGGTGTCGATGCCCGTTATGTACCTGATCCTCATCTTCAGATCTGCCACCAGTGCTCTTCTGTGCATGATCACGTCGAAGGCATTTTCAGTCAACGTCTCGATGGTGAGCAGGAGAAGATCTCGCGATGAAGCCATGGATATTTTTCAGTTGAAAGTCTCCGGCTACTTAATCTAGTTCCAGTTCAAGTTTTATATCCGTAGAAGAGGAATACTCAATTGTCACATTATAATAAGAATTCTCTTCAACTTCAACTGGCATCTCGTTAATTAAAACCTAACTTTTAATTATTATTATTAACTTATTAAAATTACAAACTTGCTAGGAGAGCAAATCCCCGCGAACCTATTGTTTACCAATGAATATTATTGTTTGTCTTATTTCAGACACGTCATAATTAAATTTAAACGTTGACGTCATGTAATTTTAGGTAATTTATTAATTACAATTACACTTTTGGAACTTTCGATTATCGACATTTAAAGGTTGAATGGTTTTTCTCGAATGGGTAATTTGCGACCAATTTTTGATCGCACTTCTTCACGCTTCAGAGATTAAATCCAAATTATTAAAAGAGGTCACAAATCCTCCCTAAGAGTCACAAGAAAAGTAAAAATCCTTCACACAGAATTATTTTGATTGTTAGCAATTACTCATTAGCATTTGTTCATTAGTAATTATTCATTAGCTTTTATTCATTAGTATTTATTCATGCTAATGAAGCAGGGATGATTCTTACAAGCCATTTCAATTGTCGTGTTTCCAAGTGGTTTCAATATTTGGCAAACTTATGTTCGAATTTAATTGATCTAGCTAAATGATAATATGTCAATTACTTCGTAGAGGCATTTTTTTTTGAATTGAAATTATAGCTAAATTAGACAATATCTGGAGCAAGTTTAACCAAATCATTGTCGAATAAATTCCAATAATTAAATCAATTGATAATAAGTGTGAAGTTTTTTCAAGTGGAGCGCAACTCCACTCAAAAATCCATTTTACGAATACTTTCGAATTAAATACTAATTTTTATATTTATTCATCTTTCCAGAACAAATAAACATTAGCTCGATAAGTTGAAGTTTTTCTCAAGTTATAACTTTTACAAAGTCGAGAGAGTAGTTTGGAAGGCGATCTCAATTCCCAAACTTCATATTTTCATGTTGTATAATTTTATTCTAATTACATCTAATATATTTTCTATATTATATGAATATTTTCAAATTCTTCATAATTCATATTTTTCCCAATTCTTATGCTTTTTTTTTTATTATCTTATACCATTTGTATATGGTATAACATAGTTGAGACAACTAGATAATTTTATAATTATGGTAAAAACAATCATAATGGTAGAAACTTTTCCACACATTGAAGAATTCTATTATTATGGTGTAACCACTTTAATTCAACATGTAAATATTATTCAGACATTTTAATTCATTTGATTGTAATTGTTTTTTTTTAAATAAAATGCTTTGATTCTTCTGTTTGGATGCTTTGTAACTTCCTTCTTCATCATGGGATTCATTTAACAGCATTTCAAGAAATAGAATGTGGTCACCGAACCTCGTAAATACGTGAAGTTTCCACTGAGTGACCCTGGCAATGGATCGTAGCAGGAAAAGTCACTAATGCTGATGAATTTAATGCTGAAACATGTCCTGAACATGAGCTGTGTTTGTTGATGGAAAATGTGGAATCTGCTGACAAAGTTTCTGTTTTTGATCATTGATCACATGAAAACATCAGGTTGGACTTCAAAGCCACTTAAGGAAACAGGTTGAGAAGAAATCGTTCACATCCCATTAAAATGATGTGGAAATAATTACTCTAATATTTAAAAAAATTCATACTAAATACTAAGCTAATTTTTGATAAAGACGTTCGAGATAATCTTTGAAAGATCAGAATTAAATGGACATGTGCATAAAGACTTGTTGCTAGAAATATTTGCAAAATTCATTATTGAGAAAGGTAACAATTTTTATGTCTGATCTGTAATCAAAGTTGCTGCTCGTGTTGCTGGAATGTTGCAACCTAAAAGCATTTTTGTCGTACAAGTCAAATACAAGATGAGACAATAATTCAGTGGAAATCCAGGAATTTGAATCGAACGAAGACCAAATGAGGTGCAATTTTGAAAGTTCAGAGTTTGGAAAATAAGCAGGAAAGTCGGTCAACATCGTTGCTTTACCTGATTGAGATGACAACGTATGCTGCATGTTCTTCAAACTTTCCTCAATTTTCAGTTTTATTCTTCCTGACAGCTGAAGGGATGTGTTTTTCTTGGAGAATTTATTAAAAATTTTGAAAGTCAACTTTTTACATCGATTTGGTCTCAGGCTGCACGTCTTTGAAACAACCACACTCGACGAAATGGATTCTCGTTCTGGTAGCCACACTTTCTGAAAATTCCTGCCTCTCCAAGCAGACGTAACGTTGAAGTACATGCTGTCACTCAAATGAAGAAATCCTTTCACATTTAGGCTCATGAAGCGTGCAGCTGCGAGGCAAGAGACCGTGGATAATTCGCCGACTTTTAGATTTATCAGCGTAACCTTCCACTCGGTCGAGAATCCCTTTGGCACTTCTTTGTCGACGCAGTAAACGATTTTCTGGAAGTGAGGTCTGTAAAGTGCCTCGTAGGCGGGCAGAGATGATTCCACGTCACCAAAAATGCTGACGACGAGGGCAACATTTGGCAGCAATTTGCTTCTGACGTTCGGCGATTTCCAAGCGATCATTGTCGAGAGTCCGCACTGACGACGCACGACGTCGGAGATGACATCTTCGCGAGTCGGATGCGGGAGTGCAACGTTGTTGGCTTGGTAGTTCATTGAGGTCATTTGTTCTTCAGCATAAAACGTGAGGGAATGTTTTTTGTGCTTATCAATGCAGCCCTCATCATCATCTACAATATCTTGATCAAGTAGTGAACTGTCGATATCTTTGAGATCAGCTATCCAGGCTTGTACCAGGTCGTAATCTTCTTCCATCCAAAATCCAGCATCAACAATAACTCTCGTGAGTTCCAAGATGCATCCCTCAAAATTCTTCAAAGAACAATTCCATGATTTCAAGGTTTCTAAGAAATTCCCCGCTTTCGAATACAACATAAATTCCTGCTCCAAGTCCGACAAAAGGTTGTGATCGTTCCTTTTCTGATAAAACGTCGCAGGGCCGAATGCGAGTTTTTGTCCGACGAGCCACATGAGGCGTTGAGTCCAGTAAGACCTGAAGATGTCCGTGGCTCGATCCGTGACGGTCGTCGGCAAAAGCAAGCCCCAAAATGCCGTCTTGTGGAAAAGAGTGTTTTGCGAGTTGAATGGGGAGAACGTTCCCGAAGGATTGAGGTACAGAGGAGCTTTGGCATCGAAGCGGACGTCCAGGCGGACGTTCGAATGTCGTCTCGTGAGTCTGTAAATCGCATCGACGTCTGGGTCACCATCGACCAGACTTTGAACAATCGTCGGAGGTCGGATCGGGCACATGACGTATTCGTGGGGGTGCGGCATGCCCACTCTATCCAGAGGGTAGCCCCGAGGCCATATTGAAGACTGACCAAAGTGGGCGTAAGGGTTGAAGGTGAGGTTGCTGGTTGAGACAATCAGCCTGAATGGATGACTTTGAAGGAAAAGTGAGAGATTCTGATTGGGAATGTTATCATCATCTGATTCGTAGATGTATTCTGCTCCGTGCTGTACTCAATTGAAAATTAAATGATATTTAACACTTCAGAAAATACAAAATTTAAAATCTAATATACGAAAATTTTGGTCCTAAGATAAAGTAAATTAAAAATATTTATATATGGAATATATATGGCTTTGAAATGGAACATTATTCCAGGGCACTTAAGAAATAATTGTGAAAACAAAACAAATATATTGGTAGAGTGCTGACCTGGACGGCATACAAGTAGCCAATCATTTTCCTTGTGTAGCTGTTCCATGGGACGTGAAGTGCTGTGGAATAAGGTAGATTCTTTTGATCCTCAACACCAAGATATATTGCATTATGGTGGCTAAATTATAAACAAGATATAACATTTAAAACTGCTGAATAAATTTAGATTTAACAATGACATCAACAGCAGCAGCAACAATAACATCAGCCACAACAACAACAACAACAACAACAACAGTTGAGACATGATGCCAAACTATTCAATTTCAAACCTCCAGTTTGCAGGAGTTTTTTCGTCGCCGACCACAAGAAGTTGCCATCCCTCCATTTGACTGAAGACTTGAATGGCAGGCGTTGGTTGATGGATGGATGTGATGACAATCCATTTGCTGGGCAAAGACGAATTCTTGCGTACAGGTTCGACTATTTTCTCCGACAAACTCCAACCGATGATTCGCTGGAAGTTTGACAATCCATTATCGATTTATCGATTAATCAATTAACCAAATTAACCGTTCGACTGAGTTGCTTACCTTAAAAGTGAGATTATTAAATCGTATTCGTGTGAAGCGAGAATAGATTAATAATGTTATCAGCACAAAACATGCCAGCGATAAGAGGCTCAAAACCGCTTTGCAGGTTCTCATAATTTCAAAGTTTTTAAAACAAAAATACAATCAAACATACGCACCTGCGATGCACCTGTCTACTCAGAGAATGCTGAAAATTTCAAAACTCGAGAACGAAATTAATATTCAAAAACGTTTTAAAAATGAGAAAATATAATTTATAATTTTAAAAAAATATCCCTTCCAAGGCTTCGTGTCGAGAAATGATTAGAAAAATTCGGACACAAAGCACCTGTCGTGACAAAAGAGTTGCTAAGGAGGACTGTGGAACGATGAGATGATCAAAACTTTCCATGTGGAAATATAAACGTGTCTCTTCATCAGAACCTCAACGAATTTATGTCGAGGGAGGTCTACCAAGTAACATTATTGTTGTTGTTGTTGTTGTATTGTTGTTTATTATGTTAATTATATGTTATTATTATATACAATGTTAGAAGTTAAGTTAATGTTAATTAATGTTAAGCGAAACTAAACGAGTAACTAGAGCTAAAATTTTTAAATGATAAGAATGATTGTCCCTTGTAATTCTGCTTCTTTTAAACGTCTTATTGATAATTGTGATGATGATTATGATCGCGAACTCTGAAAGTCAGTCGGTCAATTAAGTTGAAAATGCCATTTCTAAATCACAGCTTGATCTTACATTTAACATCTCAACATATCAATCACCTTCATAAAATGTTAGCCAATGATTGAAATGCAACAAGTACGCAATATAAGCAAATACTGCTACGACTCCAACCAAATGGTAAACTGACCACCACATTATTTTCGGCAATTGTAACGTCCCCTTGAAAACTTGAAAAAGGAAACGAAGTCTTACAACAATGCAATTTTATAATTTTTTAGCTTTTACCTACGCAAACACAATAAAATTAATTTTTACTCTGAATCTCTCGCACTCTGCAGGACATGGCGCGAAGAGACAAGATCGTCTGCACGTTCATCATCTTCTTCCTGGTCAACTGCCACCCATCAGACTCCGACAGTTTAGCTCCAAAGCATCTCGACTTCATCCAAGGCCTGCCTCTGCATTACCTCGGTCCTGCGAACGCCGAAGCAAGCAACCAATCAGAGACGACAATTCAGCCGTCGGAAGGGTCGCTTCGTCTCAACAGACTCAACAACGTTCTGCAGAAGTTTGGACTCCAGATGAAGATATTCCACGCTCCAGTTCAGAAACACCGACTGGACTACAGAGGCAAGAGACTCAAGGAATACGACTTCTCTCAGTTCTGCTGCATCGGAGATGCTCTGTGCTTCATCGGAAACTGTGCCGACTACATGAACTTAGAAATCTTTTGAGAGTCGAATTCAAGCGGCCGTAACTAATCAATATTAGTTTTAATTAGAATTAATTTTGTTGAACTAATTTTGTGCATCACTTTTTAATAAAATCCCGTTACGATTCGTTTATATCTCAAAACAACCTTTGACCTCAAAACAACCTTCGACCTCAAAACAACGAACAGAAAGCAACACGCGAAGTGCTGCCAACCTGCTGCTCGTGGAAAAAAAATAAAAACTGATTCCCAACTCGAAGATGAGCACTTTGAATAATTTCAACATTTTCAATTATTTTCCAATATTTCAATATTTCCAACGCATCAACCGACATGCGGGTAAGCACCCTAAAGTACCCTAAAGCAGCCTAAAGTTGAATCTCAAAACAAACAAAAATCCCGAGCCCTGGTAACTCATCGACCTTTTCGATCGAAAACCGAAATTTAAAACATCGCCACTCGTTTCTTCGCATTTCCAAACAGAACCGAATGTCGCCAGACGAACGTTCCCTACAGCGCGAATTTCTCGACCTGGTTTTTAACGATAGTTCAACGACTTGACTCTGACAACTGGTTGTGGCTGGAGTCTCGGAGTTGTCAATGTCGGACGTGTGGACAGAAATTCCAAACGCGTCTCCATCACCGCGGCGACTACGAAAGCAAAGTGGAAAGATTCGTGAAGGCACAACTGCCTACGCCGACCCTGGACATGTAGTTGAGGCATAACGACGCCTGAGATATGGCTACTTCGAGAGGGGACTGTTTCGAGAGACCGATTTCTTCTGCAATGTTAAAAAAAAAAAGAAAGATAAAAACAATAATTCATTTGTTAGTCGCATATTCTCGATGGAGAATAATAACATTCAAAACGTTCGATTTGGTGATTCACGACACGAACAGGTGTCAAATGAACACCATTAATTAATTATTTACACATGTAAACTTAACATAAACTTAAAGTAAGATGTTATCAGTCGACCTGAATTTATAAAGTATAAAGCGTGAAATTCATCTTCAAATTTCAAACTAATAACAAAAATGATATTCAAAAGCTTACAATAAATAGATGATCTATATTATTATTATTATTATTGTTGTTGTTGTTATTAATGATTAAGTAATTATTATTGTTATTATTATTATTACCTAGTATGGCTCTGTTAAGTGCCTTGGAAATGGCTTCCCTTTGGACGGGGTCGAGTTGGTAACCCACAGGGCTGTTCCAAGGGTCTGCATAAGCGAGGAGACTGAAGGCATCCTGTGATAAGCAGCATTGCCATTAATAAGTTATCAAATTAGTAAGTAATTAATTAATCGATCGATTGAACTCATAACTGTAATTGCACAAAAATAATATTATGTTGTTTAAAAAAATGGACATCAACTGAAAAGTGGAGCAGACGACCTTGAGAGCTTTTTCGTTTTCCTCGTTCCTTCCTTTTTCTCTCTTCAACTGTTCGCCCATGAGGTGAAGGTCCCTGCCGAACCTGAGTATTTTCTCGATGCTCATCATCTTACTGCCTCTCGAGTCGGACTTTGGCGAAACTTGAATTTAATAAATCATTGTAATAATTATTAGAATATTACGTTATTATAAATCACTTTATTAATACATATTTATTATTTTTAGATAGACATTAAATTAAATGATATTATTTGATAAGCAAACTGAAACAAAAGATGTCTTTTCTTTGTGGATCTTACTAATCTATGATGACATAAATAGTTAGCAACTCCATAGTGATTTTGACTTATTAGCGATAAAATCATGGAATTTCTGATATCACATTTCCAAAATGACACCCCAAGTCGAACCATGACAGTGCATGTCGTTGTTGTGGTGATCATTCTTGTTGCAGACGTTGTTGTTGGGCGAATGTCGCGAGTCTGCGAACACGTGATTTCCCGAACCGTGGTTGCGCGTGCAAACGGAGTCCCCGTTAGAAAGGCTCGACATCCCGTCTCCGTCGTCTTCCATCTCAGACGTGTCCATCTCGACGTCGTCGTCCTCCTCTAAGATGGTGTGTCCGTTCGTGGTAGACGTCATGCCTCTGAAATTCGAAGTGAAACCACTTTCCGTTCTGCCGGACGTTCCGTTGCTGGCAGGCATCGAGCACTGCTGTCGACAAGGATTTCATTGATTTCACATTGTCAACTAACTCGCATTATAAATTAACTTGTATTTTCAACTAATTGATATTATCAAGTAATCAATATTATTAATAAACTCAAATTATCAGCTATCAGCATGACTACATTTAGTTAGGTATTTAAATAAATTAATGTTTCATCATAATTAAATTAATGGTGTTTATAGCCATTAAGTTGATTTAGAATTCAAAAGAAGTTATGACATGAATTAGTAATTGAAAGAAAAAAAAATTAAATATTTTCAAATGTAAATTTGTAAGCAATTGAATGTAACCAATAATAATATATAATATCATGGTATATCATGGTATTAACAATAATAATATTATTAAGACTTAATCAAATAACAAAGCAATTGAAAATAATTAAAATCAATCTATTCCACCTTGCTGTCATGTGAAGTTTTTAGTGACGAGACGTGTGCAGGTTGAGAAGATGACGAGGAGGAAGCGGAGGATGATGATGACGAGTTTGACGGGAAGTTGGAGTCGTCGTCGACGCCGTTGACCATTTCGATGAACTGGCGACATTTGAGCTGAAAAAGCAAGTCGAGTTCCCTGCTCAGGAGACCTGGGTACTGCTTCTGAGTCAACAGGATGGCTTCACTGATCCTGCCACTCAGGATTAAGTGCTGGATGTCTGACGGGAATGAATGACGAAGGTTATGATGATGATTATGATGGCTGAGATGAATGAATGCAGATGGTCATAATGATGTATGTTACTGCTCAAGACTTAATTGTCATCATCAAAAATTCTTATTATTATTAATTATAATAATAGCAAATATAATAAATACTATAAAATAATCATAATTACTATCATTAACATAATTATATATTATATTAACATAATTATTTTAAGCTTCAAAAGATCTAAAATCCAGCAAACTTTGTCTGTTTCTTATGGCCGATAATTCCTCCTCGAGTTTCAAGCCCGACAGGTTTGCAAAACTTTGAGCTGTAGAAGGATAACCTTGCCGAGCGAGATATGAAAGGACCAACCTGTTTGTAATGGTATCAAATAAAAAATTATTAAATAAAATATTATCGCTGCGATCAATACCGATCAGGTGTTCCTCATAAGACAGGTGAGGTCTATATAGCAGGAAAGAATGGTCAGTAATTTTAGAAAACAACAACTTAATATTTCTTTAGTAACTACAGCAGATTGCACCTAAACCACAAACAACAACAACAATATTCTTGCCAAACAACAACAACAACAACTCAACCTTGGCAACTCCCAAGAAACGTTGATTTTTGTTGTTCCAACAAAATTTTCTATTCGATGCTTTACTTTTTGGTGCCATTCCTTCAAAGAAACATTGTTGTTTTTTAAAGTGCAATTTATTGATTGCTAATGGTTTTAAAGTGATGTAATATGAAAATTAATCATTTTGTTGTGTTAGTTGTTGCTATAAAGCCATAAAACAAGCACAACATAATAATCCAATCAACAATTGTTTTAGATGTTAAAAACTAAATTAAGTCTTTAATTATTTGAATCATTAATTATTAAACTAAATTAGTCTTTAATTATTTGAATAATTAATTATTAAATTTAAAAAGATGAGGAGGAACAAACTTTTAAATAATCATCAAGATCGAAGACGAATTGTGATTGGCCGAAATTTGCCTCCACAACTTCTCCTGGCGTCTGCAAACCGACCGTTGGATAAAGTGTCGCCTGGAACAATGGAACAAACACTGTTTTTAAGTCAACAAGAGAATGTGGAGAACATTTAAGTAATAACACTATCATAATTATTAAACTTTAAATTTAAGATTTTAAAATATTGTATGATATTAATACATATCAAAAATTTATTATGCATACAAATTAGAAAATAATATAATTATTAATGATATAATAACTACAAAATTATAAAGAATTCATCAATTCAAAGGATATTTATTGATGGTCTTACTGATGGCCCGTGAAGCATTAAATACACTAAAAGCAATCACAGACGTGTCCATGTGTCAATGTGCGTTTGTCATGGGAAGGATTCAAAACATCACTTCATGATTCATTCAAACATATCAAATATATCAGTGTACACATAATTTCAGTTCACTCTTTCAAAGCTGTTCTATTTATTTGGCTTAAAAGTAAATTTTATAAATTTTGTAACACAAAAAATCATCTTCTATATTACATTGGACAATAATAACATCCATAATACGAATAAATATTACATTGGACAATAATAACATTCATAATATGGATAAATGTAACATTTATTTGCAAGTTTCAAGTTGTAACAAATGGTTGATTCATGAGAAAGTACTTAAATGAACTCGAGGAATAATTGCACAACCTTCATTTGTAAATACTTAACTTACTCAGGTCACTTTTACGTGATTTAAAAAATCAACTTGAAAACTAAACTTCACTTCAAAACTAAAATAATTAATAAATATAAAAATTAATAATAATAATAATAATGATAATAATAATAATAATAATAATAATAATAATAATAATAATGTGCTTCAGCATAAATAAATGAAGCATAAGCACGAAAGCAACATAATTAACCGTTTGGAATTAATTAAATCAAGCAGGAAGTCCAAAGTTCCTGGCCAAACCACTCGAACCACTTGACACCTTTGCATCGCTTCATTTGCATCGTTTGCATCGCTTGCATCCGCGCAATAAAAACAAACAGTTTCACCACCAACAACAACAAATCATAACAAAATCATGAAAATAAAGATTATTTAAAAAAAAAACAAAAACAACAATATTCGATTAAAAATCCAGGTATATAGCAAATCTGAATATCAAATCATGAAAGTACAATCATCCATTCGTATTCACAATCACATTAAAAATAAACACGTGAGAAAGTAACTTGAAAACATGAACAAAGACATGAAAACAGGCCATAGATTTAGGATACTCGCTCCTCTCATGTTCACATCCTCACATCCTTACATGTTCATATCCTCACATGTTCACATCCTCACATGTTCACAGTTTGAAAGAAGGAAGGAGTACAAAATAAAAACGAATGTGTTTCAAGCAGAGCTTAACGCGTAGGTTAACATATGCATAGCTGCTGGTGTTTACATTCAGACAATTCACACGTGCACAAAACTTACAGATGCAACTCACATGCACAGACAAACCTCTGCTTCAAATTGCCTCGATGGTGATGCAGATATAAATTGAACGAACGAAGCAAATAAACAACTTCTTGACATCATTTGAACAAGCATCAACATCATTTGAAGGTCGCCAACAACAACTAAAACACAAAGAACAACGGAACTGTTATCATTTGTGGAATTTGGAGCAGTTGAATAATGTGACAATATGAATAATAATAATTTCAATATACAAATTATAATACAATAATTATAAATTACAATGTAACTATTGGTATAATCATGAATAATATTAATTTCATACTATCAATCACTAACGTTCAATCAAAATTCACCTGCATACTACTGAGCTCAAATACTGCTCAAAACACGTCGGGCGATTTCGCGCCAAAAAACCCAAAAAGTACCAACCAAGTCGTGATGACTGTCGCATAGAGTTGAGACACGTAATCATCTCAGACACAAAGAACAACTGCTGTCTGCTCAGCAGCCAATGAAAAGTAGGCGACCTCAAACGTACTTAATTATTAACATATTCTAATTATTCAGATTCCAAGGTCAGAAAAGGAAAGGCCTGGATGATGTTCTCCCGCGGAAGTCATTGTCGTCTGCCCCTTTTGGAGGCATTTACTCATTTTCGAAAACACAAAGCCTTTGTCTTTGTTTTTCAGCCAACACGTTGTTGAATCATCACCACCAACACCAACAACAACAACAACAACAACAACAACAACAACAACAACAACAACAAAGCAAAAACAAGCATTGAGTGCAAGTCATTAATTGCTCAAATGTCTGCATAATGCAGAGGAAAATACGGCAGCATTCATAAAGTATGGGTCAAATATGAGAAAAGTTTCACTCACTCAAGAACAATTGAGCAGATTGTAATCCCCAAAGAATAAAACATAATAATAATAACAATTATTATTATTATTATTATTATTATTATTATTAATTACATTTAACAATAAATTAAGCAGATTATTATCCAGATAAATGAAAGATATGAATAAAATGCTGTCAGATCTATCCTCTGAAAAGAAGCTGGCTATTGATTTTAAGAGAGCATGAACAGTGGATACTCAAAGTAAATCATTGCCTGTGACAAACCATAATACAGCTCGTGACAAACCATAATACAGCTCGTGACAAAGAAAGCTCATAATTCTCATTAACATATTAATGTACTAATTAATCTCATTTGCTATTAGACTATTAGTTAAACTTTCATGGTACCATTACCATTAGTTATGACATTAAAGCTTGTTAGTTACTTAATAATAACAACACTATAATTAATAATTAATAAACCTGCAAAGTCTTACAATAACAACAGCGAGTCTATGATGCAGATATTATTGCGCAGCTCCTGAAAAGCCCCAAGGCCTGAAAAGGAAGCTCAAAGAAAACAACAACAACAACAACAACAACAACAACAACCAACAACATCACTTTCTCTGACATTAACGTTTCATTGTAATAAGTTGTAATGGAAATGATAATATCGTAACAAGGGATAAATATATTAATAACAATATGAATAATAATATTTTAATCTTCGTTTAATGCTCAAACAATTTCAAAATTTGAAATGGTTTGATTTGCGTATAAACATTTTAATACTTATTAACTTGGGACTAGAAAAATGTTTAGGTAAAATAAATTTATTAATTGAATTAACTTAACTAGTTATTTAAATTTATCACACAAACTCACAGGAAGATCCCTGAAAGCAATGCCTGCAAAAAAGACACATTTTCTCCATTAGACAGTAATTGGTGATAATGGGATGACATTGTTATAATAAGATGGAAAAAATGTTCAGTCACTAATTGATCAATTAGGATTAAAACCAGTAAAAATTCTTAAATCTTGAGTTAAATGCCAAAATGTTCAACCAAACGCAAAAGCAATAAGTTCCAATGAAACGCAAATGATTCCCAAGAAAGTATGTGTGTCGCGCAATTGGAAAATAGGAAAATTACAGGAGAAACGAAGGAGCTACCTAGATTAACTCCGTTTTTAGTATAGAAACAGCTGTTGTCCAGGAAGTTCATGCAGCACCCTATGACGTCCCCGGTGGTGAAGGTGGGTCCGTAGGGCTGACCGACGCCCGAGGAGCAGAAGGAATTGCCGTCGTCTCCGTGGTAACCGTAAGAGTTCTTGTCCCAACCTGGAAACATATTTATGTGTTTAAGTGTTCGACGAAAGGTTGGCGAATATAAATAATGTCATTTGATTATTTAATGCTACAGAATTATGAAATTAAAATAATTAAGTAACATGGTTATAAGCCTGATATTTATTATTTAATTAATTATTTATTACAAACCTGGTAGTCTATTCTCCATCTTATGCAGAGACGTAACTCCGATGCCCATGAAACTGTGGAAGAGAAATAATTTAAAACCACTTAAAAGAAATAAATTGAAATAATTTTTAATGAAGCAAAATAATATTTTAAGCACCTGCCATGAACTTTAATAAGTCTGCAAAATACAGATGGAAAATGTGTAAATTCCCAGCAAAATAAAAACGAGAAATAAAGTGAACAAGTGATCAGAAATGCAGAGATGACGATGTGTGACCATGACATTGGCATTGAGATCTGACAATGACGTTGACATCCGTCAACGACGTCATCAATAAAATGATGGCAATGAACTGATGTGGTGAATGAGTCAGAGACAAATACGATGAAGCAACAGTCAATGACTGAGGGCTTCATCAACCACAATGATTCTAAATTATTTGTGTGATTGTCAAACTTGCACAACTGAATAAACTGGACAAAAATAATTTATTTCAAGCCTCAAATTAAATTTCATTTTTGCTTAATGTGAATTTTACTTTTTCTAAACTTTCACAAAAAAAAAAAAAAGAAATCCCAAAACTATTGTTTTTAAAAAATTGTTGAAAATTAATGGCCAGTGAATAATTAATGGCCATTGAATAATTCAATATTTAAGGCTTTTGACCTCAGGAGGCCTAAATAATATTCTTGTTTCAGGAAGCTTGCAATGTTGGGCTTTTTTTAAATAACAAATATTTTTAAAATTCTTAGAAATGTTCAAATCATATTACTTTATTTCAAATGAAGTATTAATCAGTTCTAAGGTAAACTGCTAACTTTTCAAAATAATCAAGTTATTCAGATGTAGAAGCAGTTTTGATATTTTATCTTAGCATGGAGTGACTCAGGCAACTATGTCTTAAAATTATGAAAATGATTCATATTTTATGTTTTTTGAATATTCATGTGCCTTCATGAATAAGTAACTAGTTTTCCAGTCAAATATGTGAAATATGCCAAAAATGGGACATAAAATGCACTCATTCAGAAATAAACAATCATGAAGAGCCAAAATAGAAATTTAGTCAGAAGGAAATAATTACTGGCGACAGATGCTCTCAAATTTTTTTTTCTAAATTTGGAAATACTTTGTGAGAATGCTGAACAATGACAACAACAACAACAACTACGACAACAGGATGACTTCCTCAGTTTTTAAAGTTCGTCACAGTTTAACTTAAAAGCAAGAAATTTACAGGCATCAACCAAGCTTCATTTGGTTACTCAATTAATTATAACCATGCTTTTTAATTAAATATATTATTGATTCTATGTGAATTAAATGGGCAGCTCATAAGACAGGTTTGATCCTAATCAAGGTTTGTGTTTCTTCACAAAATTAGATAGAATTCAGTCAATCACATTATATTACATACTAATTTCAGTTAATTTATGAATCAGTCAAATCATGTAATGCATTAAATTTCCTTTTTGTTATGATGGTTAGAACTGCACTGAGCAAAAAATCAAAAGTTCCACGAAGAGAAGGTTGTATTGCACTAGTTCATTTGAAGGTCAAACAATATCAATAACAACAACAACAACAATATCAACAAGCTTCCACTGAAAAACAGCACCATACCTGAAAACAAAACCAGGTATTTCCATAAAATGCTTTCCTAGTATCTATCTTGAATGAATCAACATTAAGTTATCCAGAAGGACAGCAGGCATTAAAATGCATTCTAATCTTGACTGATTTAATACATCTCTTTCAAAAGGCACATTTAGTTTCATAAACGTATTTTCTTCCATGCCCAGCATCAATTTCTTCGAAACATTTTGATAAGACATGAATGTTGGTTTTGCTTCTCAGTTGATTGCTTAGCATTTTACAGCATTTTCTATTCAAATGTTTTCAATTCCCTAGAAAACTTCAATTTATTGCTCTTATTTCACATGTGTAATTGCAGAAACAAATCTTATTGCCATTGGAAAATAAAGAAATATCATGATTTAATTTTTTAATTATATTTTATTGATCTTTGTGTCAAAAAACAATTAAAATTTAATTCAAAGAAGATAAAACCTTGCAATAAAATAAAGAAATCGTAAATCAAATCAATTTCTCTAATAAATTGCTCCACTAGTTTACGGTCTGAGTGAGCCATAATTTCCAAACAAAAAATTTGGTCTGCAGATTCCTTCATTGCACATTCTAATTGAATTGAATTTTAAAGCATCAAAAAGGAAAAAAAATAAACCAGAATATTCATTTATAAAAATACAGCAACTTGATTTTATAAGACTGATGAATACTCAACAAGTATCAACAACAACATCATATTTGCAATAGTGATCAGCAAAACCATTTTGAACCCGTCTTGAGCTAAGTGCTGAATTAAAAAGAACTGAAGACAATGAATTAAATTTTAAAAAATTGAAGACGATAACTTGAATTAAAAAGATTTCAAGGCAATAAGTTGAATTAAAAAGATTTGGGGACAAGAACACCAAAGCCAAGAAAGTTCAGATGATAACCCGCACTGACAAGTGGCAACAAGGTGCCTAATTACATCAGAAAAGAAAGATTCATTCTTAAATAATAAAGTTCCACAGCAATTAATGTTTATTGATGATTACTTGTTGATTACAAGTGGACAGATGCTGATTTGAATCAATCTGAATGTAATTATGAATGTAATAAATGAACTAATTTCTTGTATGTAGCTATGACTGATAAATACTGGTTTTTCTTGTTAGATGACACTAAGATGATAACATTTTATATCTCAGCATCACCAAGTCGTCTGGGCCATCCAAAAGATGGAATCAATTACATCCATAAAGTCCAAATAAAATCATACTGCCATATCATGATTCAAAATTTGAAAACTTTTAAGATTTCTAAAGTCAGGGAGGATCGCTTAACAGGAAGTTCTCGAACGGATTTAATAATTTTTATCAGATTTAATAATTTTTATCGGATTTAATAATTTTTATCGGGTTTAATAATTTTTATCGGGTTTAATAATTTTTATCTGAGAATTTCCAACTCCTCAAGCAATGAACCATAAACCATAAACTGACCATCCAATCATCAGGAAATCTACCATGAAATGAATCTCTAATGTTTAAAAAAAGTTCAAATAATTAAACAAAATATCTCCACACTTTTTTCTGTTTCAAATTTTTCTTTTTAAATAATCTTTAAACATTAGAAATTTGAAATGTTTTTGTTTGATTATTTCCAGATGTAATTAATAGTTTTGATTCAAAATTTAAAAATAAGAAATTTTTAAAAACTTTAACAAACAAACACCAGTTTTCGACATTTTCGAAAACACGACTAAACAACCTTGAAATCTAAAGAGGTCGAACGACAACTGACAAGCTGACAAACAACAACCGGTCGTTGCTGACAACATCAACAACACTTGAAATGATGAGACAACTCACCCATCTCTTCCTTTGTCTATCACTTTCACTTCAAAGTAATAAACACCACATGAAGTAGGAATCGGATGGGAAGTCCTAATGCTGGCAGCATCACTGTGATCCTTTCCAGAACCTGGCGGAAGTTCAATTCATCAGAATTTTACAACTTAACTATGTCGCCAGTAAAGTGTGTTTTCAATCTTTGATTGAGATTTGTGATTTTTCATAAGATCTAATTCACTTGGATGTTGGTTAAGCATTCGACCCCTTAAAATAACATTAAAAGAAGGCATGATTCACAAATGCTGACATAAGCATTTCATCGATGAACCTCGCAAATTGCACAGAATTCATTTTAAAATTTGATTCATCATGCTAACAACACATTTTACTTCACTAACAATAACAAAGAAATTATCAGCAAACCCTTCAAATATCAGAATTGGAACAGATGCTAATTAATACAAAATATGGAACAAATGTAAGCCCTGATAATCATAAATTAACAAATATTTACATTAACCATTTCCTAAGCTCAAATTAAGTAGATGAAAGTCACTTACAAATTCAAATTTGCAGAGCAATGTCAATGATTCAAGTAGTTTGGAAGACAATAAAAGTCAAATATGAAAATGAACAATTTGAAAGACGCATTAACTTCGAGAACGACACATCATCCATCTTACCTTTGTAAAATACTCTCAAATCGTTGTGTGTAAGTCCTAAATTCGTGTGCTTTTCCTCTTTCTTCGAACCCCATTGTCTTGGAAGGGGAGTTTCTGTTTCATTAACCATTGGATAAAGAAGTTTTATTTTATCAGGTTGATTTCCTAATGGTTTTCTAGAAGGCTCATCCATTTCTTGCTTGCGGCTATAAAGACGATCAAATTTACACTTGCTCGGAAGACGAGAAATGTCTAACGAAGGAGCATTTAAATGAGCCATTTTGTTATAAGAAGTCCCGGATATGAATACTAATAACTTTCTTTATAACAGCTGATTCTAAAATTCTTTAATTAGAGAGTTATACATTTATTAATTGTGTTTTAAATGACACATTAATCATTAAATATTTTAATTCATATTAAAAAAAAATAAAAACTTTAATTTTTGTTAGTAATTAATTAATTGTAAGCACCCAGCCATGCGTAAAATTTTCTGTCTTAAAACAATTTTATTACAACTTTTAACTTGTTGCCTAACAACGAAATGTATACTTACGTTTTACAAATCAGCCAGGTGGGTCAAACTTCTGCCAGACTTACCGTGTCCTCAAAGAGTTTAAGAAATTCGCTAATTAAATTAGTAAAAGCTTATTTAATTGCTAAACATCAATTAATAACTGTCTAAAAATGGCAAAAAGAGATAAAGGGACTTTGCCTCATCTTGAAAATGCAAGCAGCCTTGCACTAATCTATGAAAATTTACCGAAAATAAAGCTGCGAAGTAGTGAATTGGATTTTAATAAAGAATTAGACAATTTATTGAAGAAAGATTCTGTCAAAACTAACATAATTGAAGTATTAAAGGCTAGTTTTCATTCAAATTTTGTCATGCAATCTGATTTTAAAATTGCTCAACATTTGAGTCACATCTGATGATTTGATTTTCCTAATTTCACTGAACTTGAAAATATCTTGAACTTTTGATGGCATTACTTTGCAAACCTAAAGGAAGATAAAATTTAAAAAATTAATTCGTTAAGAAATGAAAGAACTGCAAATCTTAAAGTAATTTGACATATTAATTAATCCCAATTTTTCCACCATTTTAGAAGCAAATGTGGAGATTGAATGGAGTTTAATAACAATTAATGAGTAGATGATTACATAGTTTTAGGAATATTAATTATATTTAAAACTCATTATATTAGTTAGTTAAATAATTTGCTAACAATTAATTTAGTTATTCGATCTTTTTGTCTCCGGATTCAAGACTTACAAACATTTCCTGCAAACCATCAAAGAAGTCTTCGTTAGGACAGTTTCACAATTACAACAAGAAATCACTGAACTTAAGCTGGATCAGGTAAAATCACAGAAGAAATACTTTCATTTCAAAAATATAACCCATCTCTGTCACTGTTGCAAGACTATAATTTATAATTGTTACGGACCGATGAGAAGGAGACAGGGAGGGCAATTGCCCAGGGACAAGGCAAATTTTTTGGGGGCTTGCCCGGGTTTGGCACAGTTAACGCTTTCGGGCATAAGACTTAAAAAATTATCTGGAAGGGCATTCTTATTGTAAGAGAACATAAAAAAATTTTCGTTGTCAAGACAACATGGCGCCTGCTAGCAGAAGAAAACGAGAAAAAGTTGAAAGAACAAGAACAGCAACATAAGATCGGTATTGAAGTTTATAAGTATAACTTTATAAGTTAGACCTTCAAAATCCTTTAGGTGGTTCTGATTTTGACTTTAAAACTCTCAGATCTTGAAGCCATGAAAAGAGAAATCATCAAACTGAAAAAAGCAGACGAAGAGATGAAACTTCTCGCATCATCGCACAAAAAACAGGTTCGAAAATTTATTAAAATACCTTTTAAAATATTTAAAATCTAAACTTAAAAAATATAGTAATGCTTCCAATAAACAGGATCCCATTGATCCCGCCAAAATGTGGCCATGATATCACAGTTAACTAACGATTTTAACCCTGCAAGCGTACATCCTGAGAGTCTGACAAGCAAAATTTTAAATGATTTTTTCTAAAATTTATATTTTCTTATCCCTTTAGAGGTATCACTGATATAAAAATAACGCCTTGCGTACTAGAAACTGTTTGGTTGTTGAGAAGTTGCAGGCACTATACATTTTTTTGGGCGCTAAATAAATTATGTTTTCCTGCTTAAATAGAAAAAATGGTTCACCACTTTATACTTATATGTTATTATTTCATTCACAATTTATTTAATTAAATATATATTAATTACAGTGCCTATTTATTTATGTAGTAAATCAAAACACGATTTTTTTCATTGACCTTCTTTCCCGCCATTGAGCAGACTTTTTCAGACGAAGATTCTCATGTTTCATTTGTTGAATGACGTGGTATAGGTTCAACATCCAGCAAGTTTTTACGCTTCTTAAACCCGGAGCCACAATTCAGCGTTGCAATTATTCATGAAAGTCAAGGACCTGATTCGATAAATTACTCCGGAATAAGCTTCTATTCATCACATTTTCAAAATTTCCTAAACTTACTAAAATATGTTTTAAAGCTTTTACATGCTTTCAAATCAATTACACTGACATTCTTCCCCTTGTTACAGATCTGTAAACTCTCGCAGGAATTGACAACAATTTATGGATCCTTCGTTGAGGAAAAACAGTCGAGAAAGTTGTTGGTCAACGAAATGGCAAAGTGGAGACAAGCAGACGTCACTTCAGAGTTCGATGTCAAGTTCAATCAAGGCGAGAAGGAAGGTCAAAAGTTCAAAAGTTCAGATGATCCTGTCCTTCTGAGGATAGCTATGAAGTCTGTGAAATTTGTTTCTTGAACTGGTGTCTTATTAACTAAATTGTTTATAGATAAGTGACTCATTTTTGCTTAATATTAATTACATTTGTTATTTTCTTCCACGATTATGAAATTGATAAGTGGGCTGTTATTATTCTATAGATCAATTTTGTAAATGATTTGTTTTTAAGATTTCCGGAGAAATTCAAGGTTTTGAACATAAGTTATAAATAAATGAAAAAATATTCAATAACTTGCCATAGTAGTGCAATTACATTTTAAAATTAAAACAATCAATAAATCTACTCCAGCAAATAAATTAATTAATTAACTTCTCTGATGATATTATATTTATTGTGCAACTGAGTTTAATTAATTAACTTCTCTGATCATATTATATTTATTGTGCAATTGAGTTTAATTAATTAACTTCTCTGATTATATTATATTTATTGTGCAATTGAGTTTAAATAATGAACTTCTCTGATGATATTATATTTATTGTGCAATTGAGTTTAATTAATTAACTTCTCTGATTATATTATATTTGTTAAATTGAATTGCAGAAAAGCACGTGAAAGCGAAGATGAATCCACGAGGAGGTTGGAAGAATTGAAACTCAGTTTTCAAGATGCCGTCGATAAAAAAGAATTTAATCGCCTCCTCAGCGAAAAGATGGTGACGCTTTGAATATTTAAAATGTTGCAGATTATGATAAAATATTCATTTTGTTTTTGTTAATATAATTGGTTATTATTTTTATTATTGTTGTTTATTATTTTGTTTTTGTTAATTTAATTGGTTATTATTTTTATTATTGTTGTTTATTATTTTGTTTATAACAGGCAATAGAAAAAAAACTGAAGCTAATGGAAGATGAAATGATTTTCTTAAAGGACAAGTAAGAGGATAATGATTGTAAACACATTAATATTTACTAATTATTAAGGTGAGAAGATGTTATTACTTACCATTATAAATTAATAGTATATCATTACTTGTCAATTATAAACAATGACATCGTCTTCCTTGCTCTCACACTAATGTTATTTGAGAGGTTTGTAAACATGAATATAGTTTATTGAACGATTGTGTATATACAAATATTGTTTTTGTATTGGCCTCCAATGTTTCCTTGGTAAGGGTTATGTTCAATATATCCGTGATATCTCAAATATCTCAAAATATCTCCGTGATTTAGATCCACTTGAACACTTGCAGACAGATCGAAGGAAGGATAAAAGAGGTGTCAGATGAATGGGAGGAGTCTAAAGATGTAAACAAACCTTTGACGAATAACATTCCTGGGTTGGGAATTGGATTTTTTTACTCTTAAAGAGATAAACCCATAGTTGCAAAGTGATCAATAGTTTTATAAACAGATCTGATTTGATCAAACGTGAAGAAAGCATCTCAGTTTCGGATGAGAATTTTGAAGGGGTTGGAGGCACCGAGGATGCACCAGTGGGTTATACGTAGAACCTCAGGGTGTCTCAACATGAAGGTGGAATTATATAATTTTCAGAACTATTGAAAGAATGCCTTTTATCGTGAATGTTTTTTCTATAAAATAACAGATAAGATGGTTAAGATGAATGGTCGACTTAAATTATTAATTCGTTATGGTCCAAAAAATAATATGAATAGTAATATGTAATAGTTTTTATATATACATAATAAAATTTATTTACATGTTACATTAAAAATGAAGTTATAATGTTATTCATTTATTTAATTTTTATAACTGCCACGAATATTCGATGTACAAGCATTGTTATTTGTTAATACGTCATGGAAAACTCTTCAATGCTAAAAATAATGTCTTTTTTTAAAATATTTTTTTTCATTATTTAAAATTCTTTAGGTTTTTTTTAGAAGTTCGAGAGTTTTATAATGACAAAGGACAGGGAAGGTTCAAAAATTACCAAAAATTACTTAAATTCGTTGACACAATTAATAGACTACTGTTGTTGATGCATTGTAGACAATTAATAGACCACACCGTTGTTAATGCATCATGGAAAGGGCTTAAAATGCTAAAAATGTCGCAGAAATCATTAAAAATTTGAAAATAATTTGAACCGCTGATTAGAATCAACAAGTTAAATTTAAAATTAAAATTGTGATTTATTATTAAATAACATTAAAATATATATAAATAAATAGAAGCTCACTAACACACAAGCGCACCATAAACAGGCCTCTTACGAATGGACATTTGAAAATCGTGTCACGTGTCATTCAACTGGATACTTGTTGAAATAAAATGGCAAAAATGATCTGAACCAGTTCAGATTGTTCGTATTCCTCCTCTCGCTACCCACATTCGATCTGCTCTCTGACGTCATCGATATTCTACCATCATCATCATCACCATCGTCGTCGTCGTCGTCGTCATCTTCACCACCATCATTTTTCCTGATCTTTTTCAGATAGCTCGACCACGTTATTCCACCATCCGGATTGCACTCAGTTGCTTCTCTGGCAAACGTCAGATCTTTCGCTCCGTCGTCACTCCTTTCCAAATTCTTCACCCCATTTTCTCCACTTCCGTTTGTCTCGTGGATGTCTCTGATTGGGCGACGAGATGCCGTGGACGGGATGACGTCATCGCAGAAACGTTCCGCACTCCGTCGCCAGGTGTCGTTTTGCTTTTGAACTTGTTGACACTTCCTGTCGTCTGAGTCATCGTCGTCGGAACAAGACATTCTCGATGACGTCGTTGACCTGAGAATGATAAGATGCTAATATGATAATTGATTGCAGAAACAAACATTTTCAATTCATAATTAATTGCCGATGTATGAATGCTTAAAAATAAATAGGAACTTAATTGAACTTAAATTTGAACACAAATAAAGACAAACTTTTAGTAAATAGGCTAATTTCTATTTAATTATGGTTACAGTAACAATTAATAAAAGTCATTCAGTAGGTTTAATAAATTAACGAGTTATTGAATAAAATGTATTAATTTTTCGAGTTTCTTAAGTTGGTTCAAATTTCATCATTTAACTTTGCTTGCATTCATTTAACATCCAATTACATTCGACAACATGTTGCCGCTCAACGTAACCTGTTCGATAACTTGTTTAATATTATTAATATTATTAATAATAAAAATAAAAATAATAATAATAATGAACAATATAATAATAGTGTTAATAATTATAATAATAATGAAAATAATAATGTTATTAATAATAGTAATAATAATAACAATAAATATTAATTACGCAACTTGCAGACTGATGCAATAGAATGTTGTGATGGAAATTAAGCTTTCGTAAAAACTCGGATTCTCAGATCGTCGAAAATGTTTCAAGTCTAATAGCAAGTACACGATACCTTGGTTCTGTGATAACATGATTCCTTTGTTGTCTACAGTCTTAAATGTTTCATGTTTACAGTAAATGTTTCATGAAACAGTTTTCCAACATTAAACACACATTTATGCATATTTATTTCGACTTATTTCCTTTTTAGAAATTTCGTCTCTAAATTAGGCGGTTGTTTATATCAATTAAAAAATAAGTAGCGATCCCATCTTCTTAATCATAATAATAATTTGAAATCACTTCAAGCATAAGGCAAGCGAGGTCAGGAGATTGCACGAAAAACTTCACAGCAACAAATCATTTGAAACTTCTTAAAGCTCAAACGGAGTTCATTTAGGTTCGTTCGGTGCACGTTAACTCCATGTCATGATCACTAAATCATTCATTCACAACGCATTCAGTCACATTTAGTCAATCACTTTTCAATCAATCCATCACATCCCATTCAATCATAACGCATTCAATCACAACCCAATCATCTCCTCAGACCCGATGGCTCCGGGAGAAAGCTGATCTTAATTAAGGTCTCAAAAAGTGAGAAATCTCTGCGTTTCATCGCTGGAAAGCATTGGTTTTCATTAGGAACGCTAGATAATTTCCACATAACAGCCGTGAATTCTTCACGTACACTTCTCATTCACACGTCCTCACTGCCTTCCATTCTGAGCAAATGGCATTGAGGAGCGGTCATTAAGCATTGGCATCTTTCATCACAATGTAAACTTTAAATATTTAAATATCAAGATGCCAATATGCGTTAAGTTTTCATGATTTAGGCTTTAAATATTCATGAACAAGTCGTTGTTGTTGTTGTTGAAAGAATGATGACGATGATGATGATGATAACAACTCACTTTTCTGCGACGGTAGACGCCCTATCTCGTTGACGTCTGTTTTTGAACCAGTTGCTGACTTGCGTCGTTGTCAGTCCGGTGCAGTCGGCGAGCTTCTTTTTTTCCTTGGGATTCGGGTAAGGATTCTTGTGGTACCAGTCCTTCAAGGTTTGCCTCGACTTCTCTTTGAAGCAGTAACTCGTCTCCTCTCCGTCCCAAATGGTCCTGGGCAGAGGAAACTTTCTCCTCAGCCTGTACTTTCCCACTGCTCCAAGAGCTCTTCCGCCTCTTGCCCTTTCTGCCTCGATGTAGTGGGCTTGAAGCCACATGTACTGAAGTTCAGGGTGATTTACGACGGAGAAGTTGTTCGATTCGATGATTCGATACAAAAGCTTGAAATCTCCTTTTTTGAAGGCCACCGTTGCTCTCGACTTAAGGACGCTTTCATTTTTTTGGAGCCTCTCGCAGCTTGGAAGACTCCAGAGAAAAGTTGCCAACCTGTCGATGTTCCCGCTGTTCCTGAGAACCTCGCAGACGCAAGCAACCTGCTCTTGCGTGAAACCGAACGATGGGACGAGGAACGTACTTTTAGCGGTTGAGTTTGTTTCAGAATCGAACGAGAATCTGTTGGTTCTTTGTTCGTTTTCACTCGAAGCTGTCTTAGGTTCTGAACGACAGCAGTTCACGTCCGAACGTGCTGAATTAGCGCCGTTAATCTTTCCAGGAGTCATGACAATTCTACCTTCTAAGAGAAATTCAATCGTTAAGTTCATCGAGAAGAGAAGAGTCTTTCACAAGGAATCCGTTTCGAAGCAACACGTGCTTCTTCCAGGTTCGGACATTTTCCGTGCAGCACTCGCTCCCGAACATCCGATATCTTCGCAGGAAAGCAACAGGGATTGTTTTTATCTGCAACTAGAAACTTCCTGAACTTCTATTTTAAAGTCACCGCGCATGTTTATCTTGGATCATCACCATCACCAGATGTTATCATCATCAACTCCATCATCATCGTCGTCGTCGTCGTCGTCAGCATCATCGACGACACCATCGTTGATCCCTTCGAAACAGTTTGTGGTTCGTTGTTTATTTAAAGATAACAATTATTTTGACAATTGATTTGAATGTGTATATCACGTTAAAATAATTCACTACAATAAATGAAGAAGATGCTACAAGGAAATGTTGTTTTGATTGCATCTTCAACGGTGGCATCTCGCTGAGTCTCGCATTCATCGTGATAAGGAGCCTTCAATCGATTGCTTATCAATCACTCAGGGAGGCACATTGCATGGTTATCTCCGCAACTTTCAACTCATTCTGGTATTCTGATAATGACGTCACTCTTCGGTTCATTCTCTTGCACTCCGTCCTTCTGAAAGGAACCATACATTATTTTTACTTAATGTTTTTATTATTATTATTATTATTATTATTATTGCCGTTGTTGTTGATGCTTATGTTATTAATGAGTCACACTTCACTCGAGCAAATTATCACTCTGCCAATTATTCAGTGCATCAAGCGAACGTGGTTTTTTAAGAAACGAAAAACTCGTCATAATTAAAAAAACGACAACATTCCTGCTACTCACTTCATAATTATTTGTTTACTTCATAATTATTTACTTGTTTCACTCATAATTATTCGCGTATTCTACTTGCATCCAATCATGTTACTCGTTGAATTCGAACCAAATCGTTAAAAAAAAACTAAATTATGTCTCACTTAATTGACCCCTGCAACATAATTAAGATAAATTGGTCATCCTTAATTCATTAATATCACTGCATTGATGACGGTTAATTAGATGAATCGGTTTATGCATTAAATAGTTTTAAATAGATCTACATATTAACTTGCTCAATACCAATCACCTCGTAAACCCTGAAACCACAAATTGTCACTTTATAATTATTCATAATTTTTATATTAGTTAATACTAGGGCTATTTCTATTAACTGTAACTGTAGCTGGAAACTCTAATAACTGACGAAAACTAAATCAGGTAACTGTAAGCATAACTGCAACTGCGTAAATAACTATAAATGGAAAGTGTTAGCTGATTAACTGTCCAATCAGTTAACTGAATTTTGTAAATCAGCATGACTTTATTATGTAAACAATTTTGTGAATACTTTTATATTTGTCGTTTTTTTTTAATTCTTGCTGAAAATTTTGACAATTTTTTGTGCCTCCGGGCAGAGGCTAGGGATACAGCTGGAATATTTTGCACCATAAAATGGGACGAACCACAAAATTGGCATCCTCATCCATCCCATTTAATCACATTATTCTATTACATCGATTAAGGATAAAAATTTAATTTTAATGAAATATTACATCTAAAGACGAAAATTTATAGAAATTATATTGCACGACTCATGCAGTTCTGATTTACACCAGTACAAAACATTATTTTTTTTAATTTCACTGTCGCAAACTGGTCAATGACATAAGCAAAATCTCCTTTTTTCCAATGACTCTCTTGCAACTCTAAGAGAAGCAAGATCACCTAGACCAGTGGTGCACAATCATTTTTGGCAGAGGGCAGAAACATAATTTGGAGAATCTCCGGGGGCCGAGCGAATGAGACCGTGTAAAATAGAATCCACACTTTATGCCTCACCAACATCAGACAACGCAATCAATAAGACATATGTCTAGGACAATAAGGGAAAAGTGAACTAGAAAAATGAATGAAACATTGAATAACTTAAATTAATTATATTAATTATATGAGTAAGATTTCATTCAAAGTTGTCCAAGTAGTTAGATTTAGAAAATTTAGCATATTAACATTGCACTGCAACCGAAGAAAATACAGCATAAGGAAAGTTTAAAAAATACATAAAACGAAGCTTCCACAAATCAAAATTTTTTTCTTAGCCATATATCTAACATACAAACCATTTTTTTTTATAAAAAGAATGAAAACAAAGTCAAGTTTTTCAATTTATTTATAAATTAAATCATTTTGAAAAAAAGCCATTTTGAATTCTGACCATGACATATTTGAATTTGTTATTTTCAATTGGAATAAACATTTTGAACCACATTAGAATTACTTGAAATCATTTACACACGTGATTCAGTTTCAATTTGCACTTGACACAGCGCAACTACAGTGTTTCCCCCAAAATAATAAGCACTAGCACGATTTTTCGAGATGCTAGTAATATAAGCTTATAATATAAGCCCTATCCGAAAATAAGCCCTGGTAAGATAGTCAGCCGGCTTTTTTCGTGCGGGGGCCTGCCATTTGAAGCCACTATCTATGTTTGATAAAGTAACTACATAAGTACACAAATGCAAAATGGTCACATTGAAAAGTTGGGTGTTATTCTGGCTGTATCCCTAGGACAATTCGTCGCAGGACAGCTACGGAGTCCTCACTGGAGGATAGCCAGTAATTAAACAACACGAATGTCCAAGTGACAATCTGAGACAAAATCTACTAAATTAACTCAAATAAATCAACACGGCATCGACCTATATATACTCTCCTGGAAATTTCCAGATTCTCTAGAACTCTCTCGAAGATCACGTGATATGTCCCTCAGCCTTTAACGACAATCCACTCGCTCCATATCATGTACACGCACATCAAGCATCATGTTAGGAGTAGTGTCCGGGTTGAGTCCTAGGGACTATTCTGACACCAGTGATGGGTAGAATTTCAAATCAAATCTGCGAAAGTGCACGAATTGGCATCTCGTTAACTTTCTTCAACTTAATACGCAGAAATCCAAAATTATGTTCATTGACTCGCTCGCCTCACAATTCTGTCACCTCTTCTTTCCAAAACAGACACTGGCACTCTCCCTCTTTCCTCTGCCACTCTCAAGCTTCTCGGCATTAATAATATTCGCACCTCATCTTTAAAGAACATTCCACCTTCATCATCAAATCCTGCAATCACCTCATCTGGGCAATCCGGCACATCTGTCCACTACTCTCCGTCCACATAACTTCTGCCCTTGCTCGCAGCCTCGTTCTCTCTAGGCTGGAATCAGGGGCGCAACCAGCGAAAAATGCTGGGGGGGGCTCAAGTTTAGAAAAGCCCGACGCGGTCGAAAAATTTTTGAAACTGTTCAAATCAATACTACTAATTTTAAGTAATAAAGAATTAAAGATAGAACTGATTATTATTATAAGTTTTTATTTATAAGTCTGCAGTCTTTTTTTGTATCTTTAATAATTTATTAATGAGCTTGACTATCTTCTGTTTCAAAGTTTCAAGCCAGTTAAAGCAACTGTAAAAAAAAAGTTTATGATATGTTTAAAATTGTAATATGATATGATTGATATCCTAAACATTTCACCTAATCTAAATTATGTATAAAATTAAGATCCTAAACAGTTTAAAACAATTTTGAAATGTTGTAGTCTAAATTACATTTTGATGTGTTTACAGTTACAAAATAATTTTTCGATCAATCTGTGAAAATCTGTTCACCATTTTATTTACTGGAAGAAGTGCAGTAGTTGTTTTGTTCACAGATATTCTCAATAAACTTTGCAAACGACAGGCAGACATAGTCGTCCCGAGATGACTTTTAATAAGGCGAAGTTTAGAAAATGCCCTTTCTGCATCTGATGACGTAAATGTCTGAGTAAGAGCAACATCGAGCATATGCAACTCGGGCTGAATGCTTGTGGCACAGAAAAGATCTTGTAGTTCGATACACGCATTGGGGTCAGACTGATCAGCACGTAAACTTGTCGATGTGAATTGGAGCTGTCTTTGCACAGTTTCAGCGTCTTTTCCATGAAGGTTACAGAATTCCGAAAGCTCGGGAGTCATTGTGCCATTCTGCAAAGCATCAAGAGCAGCCAAGGCAGGGTTGTCAAAACGACATTATCTGATCATCAGATAACCAGCGAAAAATGCTGAGGGGGGAGCTCAAGTTTAGACAAGGGACGAAAGCAGTCGAAAAATTTTTGAAACTGTTTAAATCAAAACTACCAATTATAATTAATAAAGAATTAAAAATAGAACAGATTATTATTATTATGAGTTTGACTATCTTCTGTCTACAGTCTTATTTTGTATCTTTAATAATTATTAATGAGTTTGACTATCTTCTGTCTCAAAGTTTCAAACCAGTTAAATCCCCTTACCCCCCCCCCCCCCCACCAAAAAAAAACTGATCGGATTTGGAAAAATTGCAGGGTCTCTCCTATTAGGCCTGGGGGGGCTTGCGCCCCCCCCCTGCCCCCCCCCTGCCCCCCCCTAGTTGCGCCACTGGCTGGAATACTACAATTCCCTCCTTTATGGTACATCTGCCTCTTTAAAACATTCCTTACAACGTGTCCAATACAAGATTGCCGTACTTGTTCTTCTCAATTATTCAATATTCAATTCAAAGTGCAGTGGTTGCCGATTCACACCTTCAAAATCTCTCTCCTGACATATCACACTTTAGTGACGTCCTACTTTATCTCCATCACCTTATCCATCGCCGACACACATCGGTCTTCATTTATCTTCCCCCATCCATCTGCATCAACCAGTCAATAGGTCGTCACTAGTGAACAGAAGCTCCTCGTACGCCTCCCTGTCTACTGTCTGGAACGGACTTCCTTATCTCGTAAGAGCCCAACTATCTCTGGAGCTATTCAAGCGCTACATGAAGACTCACCTTTTCATTGGACAGCGAGAACACAATGCTCCTCTGGTACTGTGCCTTACAAATTAGATATATGTTTATTTGTATAGCGCCATAAGCGTAAGCATCAGGGGCGCTCAGCCATTTGTATAGCGCCTCATCCAAGGAGGGCTTTGTGGCAGTGCGAGCTGGGTTGCGAACACGACACGTAACGACTGTTGCTTTTACCGTCGTTTGCAGGCACGCTACCCTCTAGTGTACGACCAGTTGCCCTCCAGGGACAATTTACAGAAGTGGGGTTTAGTGGAAGACACCTAATGTCGGCTCTTGGGCGGGACCGTGACACTGCATCTCGAGCAGATAAGTATGCAGATCTGTCGTTGGAACTGGAAGCGAGAGGATACCGGACAGACCTCCTCCCCATCGAGATTGGCGCAAGGAGCGACTTAAGCTTTCCTCACCAAGATTGGATTGTCAAGCTGAGAGAGAACTATGACAAGGCTATGACAAGGATGTTTGAGACCGCAGAAGCAGCTTCATTCTGGATCTGGAACATGAGGAGCCAGAAGAAGTCTTAAGAGGCCATTGCAGGAAGACGGGAAAAACTGTCGGTCTCCGGTATGAACGATCCACCGAACGACGATGCCAAATCACTGGTCGAGAAACGCGGTATTGTCGGGAGAAATGGGCCGACCGCGGACTCGCAAAGTAATATGAACTGCGGACCAAACCGCGGCCGAGTCCCGAAAATTTCTATCTCCAGCTGCCGCTACAAAGAAATTATAAGGCCCAGTTTGCATATCTTAAGTACACGGTGTGAAGAAGCCACTGAGAGCTTTCATGACCGCCGTAGGCAAGCTGGGGTGGAGGTGATCGACATGACAAGGCCAATGAGAGCTTCGCATACTCAAAGTTTGCAGGTGAAAAGCAGGTAGCATGGAACATAAAAAAAGCCATTGAGAGCTTTCGCAGTCGCTCCAGTCCAGGCAGCAGTGACCGGCGTAACAAGGCCAACGAGTGCCTCTCATAGCCGGCGGTAAGAGTTGGTCCTGAAAGACAAAACCGACAGGGACATCCGGCTGATCACCGGATGCGGCCCGCCCCCCGAAAACGTAAGGAGATTCAAAGGGCCGAAACGTTTGAAGACTGGGAAAACTCCTCTGAGGATCCCTGCAGGAGCTCCAAGGCGGAGTAATAAGTAACTAATTCTTCCGTATCTTGTCACAGGAATTAATCTTTTTTTCCTTCATTTTCATTCTGGGAACAATTTGCAGTCTAAAATGTTTAATTCACTTACTTTTATTTAACTGATGATTTTATATTTATTTAATTTGTAATTTCATAATTATGTAACAGGTGCCGAATCAAGTTAAAATCCAAGACTTTCGATATCATTTTCATTTTAACGAGTAAGCAAATAATGTTTTTGTTTAAATATTTCTTAGGCTTTAATTCTAAACCTCGTTTTCCCAGAAACCGAAATTGGACGCCTTCTTAAAACTGATAGCGTAACATTTCCGAAATGCTGGTTTTGCGTTTAACTCCAATAAATGTCGCAGAAATCATGAGAAATCTTCCTGTTTAAATTAAATATTGCTTTACATTAAAAACATCTATCACAATTTGGCTGATGTGTTGTTGTGATTGTGATAACATGTTAGAGCAGACGGTGTTGTCATGCAGAAAGTAATAACAATTATTTAAAAAATTCCGACATTAAAGTCTCTAAGTTTAAGTAGGTTAATTGATCTGATTTCCTATTGGCTAATGAACAGATACACAAACTGATGTAAGAGATGAATTGCATTGTATGGTCTAACACTCGAGTTCTCTCAGCTAGAGTTGGAATTAGCCCACAATCCAGTCTCGACAATCCCTTGACAAACGACAAAAGGTTTTTCTGACCTTATTATTAATGCAGACCTCTGTGCAGTGGCACTGATCATCGCTTAAACTGGAAAATGTTCTTAAAGTTTTACATAAAGAAATACTATTTAAAACTCCCCACTTTGCAGGACCATTAATGAAGCGGCTAAGATAATTAAAAAAAGTTCGAAAAACTGATGTCAGGCTTATGTTTTCTGGCGACGACAAGTCTAAAAGGCCTCACAGCCTGAATTCCTCCAGCTTTTCATTTCGTGTCATGGGTTCATATATTCAGCAGACAGCTAACCTGGTTATAGTAATAATTATAATAAAACAATAACTAATAAAATTTACTTAACCCGGACATCAGTCCAGCCTAAAATATCTAAAGCGATATTTATTTACATTAACTCTGGTTTAAAAAAAAAATGGGTAATACGAATGCCCTGCCAGATACCTCGGAATTTGAAGTGCAGAATGGAGTTTCCTGCCAAATATCGTATTTAAGAAAACCTCATCTAAATAAACTCACATTTTAAGATGATTAAATGCCAAATGATTGCTCCAAATATTAAACTTTTCTAAAAGTCCTCACGGAATAACGAGCCCAGTGATCCATCAAATTTTTAGTTTGGCTTTCCCTCAATTGGAGTATTTGTGTGGTTCACGACATTCAACGACTCAATTTTTCAAATAATTCGAATTTCAAGAGTAAATTACAAGAAACCAAGCGACACCACCACGACGCCGATTACGAAAATACGACAACAAATATGGAGGACACGAAAAGTCGCATCTTACATTGCGAAACAAATTATCCGAAAGTGATGAACATTTGACACAATAGATTTTATAATTTTTAAATAATTTTTAGTCGAATAGCTTTGTGCGTCGAGTCAACTATGCACTAACGAGTCTTCCAGCTTCTGAGGAACTTCATCTTCGTCACCGTCTTTAAAAACCCTCACGCGAAGGCAAATCAGTCCAAAATTTTAATTTACCGCATCGAGCATGTAAAAATCTTAAGGCATTTATAATATGATATTTGAGTTTTCAAAGTCGAAAATGGGTAGATGCTTCGTAACCTTAAAATGAAAAACCCGCCAAACCCCAGAATTTAAAAAGCGCTAAGGCACCCGCAGGCGAGCGATGATAGGGAAGTCCGAACTTCTCGACCGAATAAGGCGACAGCAAAGGCCAATCCTTCCAACCAATTGAACGGAAATGATGACAAAGGACTTAACCAATACTTCTTCGTAATGCTTTCTCACCAAAATCTGACCAAACCCCACAGGCAATTCCACGACGTTCCATTCAATTGTAAACTGGAATCTCGGCTGACCGCAGTCGAACAACAAAGTTAGAATACAGCTGAGCTATCTACAATTACGAATATTTAACGAAACGACACCGCTATGAAAGTAGGAAAATAATCATTTAATAAAACAAAACTGCCACGAAAATGCTCTTTTGGCTGAAATAACTACACAAGAAGAAGCCATAAAATGAGTCAAATTATAATTTTACATCAAAGTCCAGAGCTAAGAATTTCGGACAATTGAGCAAGTAAGAAAGAGTATTCGAAGTTTGAAACAATTTAGGTTTGCTACATTTATTTGACAAAGAGCAGAAGCTGTAACTGTCAGACGGAGAGGACACAATAAGGCAGACGACAAGATGACGAAGGTAATTTAGTTTATAGGAAACCTGATTGCAAATATAAAAATATATGAACACTTCGGACAAGTCTTACGAACGGTCGGCACAGAGTCATTGAACTAGTAGGGAGATGTAGAACACGTTAGAAGCAACAACATAGTAATTACATAATTTTGAACACTACTATGCAAATATATGTATGAATGACATGAATGTATTCGGCACAACTTAAAGACATCATGAATATGAATGAGATTATCACAAGCAAACGGTCGTTTTCTGCCTGAGATAACTTTTCAGCCACAACAAGACAAAATGCACAATGTCAACAAACTTTACAAAAAAAAAACTTGTTTGAAAATCCAATGAAAAATTGTTTGTTGTTCCAAAATGTGTCCGAATGAATTTCTTTCCAAGAAGTTGTTTGCGGGTGCGAAAGACTGTGTTTAATTGCGTTAACAATCTTTTTCCAGCTAAGCCATCGTCAATCCATGTCCCTGACACCAGAACAACATCATCATTATTATTATCATCATTACCACCTTTATCATCAATATCATCATCTTAATCGTCAACCGCAATCATCATCATCAATATCATCATCATATTTAACATCCACATCATCATCTTTACATTCAACATCACCTCTATCAAAATAATCAAACTCATCATCACAGAGCTATAGAACCTTCTAAATGCATGGAAATATAAAAATATCATCTTCAACGCAGCAGCAACTGACTAACAACACACGGCACGTCAACAATTCAAAGACAACTACAATTCACGTCAACAATTCAAAGACAACTACAATTCACGTCAACAATTCAAAGACAACTACAATTCACGTCAACAATTCAAAGACAACTACAATTCACGTCAACAATTCAAAGACAACTACAATTCACGTCAACAATTCAAAGACAACTACAATTCACGTCAACAATTCAAAGACAACTACAATTCACGTCAACAATTCAAAGACAACAACGGCATGGTTCCCTCGGACAACAACGTATGTATGTACACCCAGTTCTTGTAAATGCAAAAGTTGATGGATAAAATAAAATGCAGTCTTTCAACAACTTGAATTCTCCTACTTGCTCAGAAGCCGTTCACTGAAAGAAAACACAGAAATCATTGTGAAATCATTAATTCGTGCAATTAGATTCGAATCAAGCTAAATGTTGCTTTGAGGTAAATCTAGCACAGCAATTACTTAATTACAAGGCTTAATTAGTTAACTAATTATCATCAAAACATCCTACTAACAACCGGAGCTCATGGAGTCACTCATTTCCATGGAGAAATCGTGGAAAGGAGGAGCAGAATTCGGGAGGACCTGGTTGCTCTGAGGGTCGAGCGAGGGGTTGTTCTGACAGGAGGCGGCACCGACCGGAGTGATGCATATGTAAGGAGGGGGAGGAGCCTTCTTTCTGCAATTGGTCATCGACGGTCTTTCGCACTCGTTCGATTGGTCTACGAAGCACCCTCCCGTGTCGGCGAAGTTGCTGACGTTGGCAGGGATCCACAGGGGCTGGGGCTTGTGCTTCTTTTTCCTCTTTTCGTTGGTCGGCGTCGAAGGATCCACGGTCAAAGAAGCAAGTTCTGGGTGATCCGTTCCCATGTGCATGGAGCTGCCAAAGGAGTTCTGTTGATTTTGTGGTTGAGAGAAATCAAAGTTCACTGAATAATGATTGATGTGGTTGTTGTTGTTGGGGACTGCCTCTTTGAATGTTAGAGCTGAATTGTTGTTGTTTGCGATCTGCGAATTTAAGTTGTTGAACGAGTCGCAGGATTTCATGCTCTGAGGAACGTAAGAAGAGTTTCCATGAAAAACTGTATTCTGAAGATCGTTTTTTGCGGTACCGCCCGCCACGGCAAAGTTGTTGGCATTTTGGACCGGGTGATTGACCCCACTCGTCCATTCGGCAGAGCGGTTCTCGTCCATCGAAGTACAGAAAGAAGCCTCTTCGGCCAAGCAGTTGAGATCTATTCCTGGCAGACAGGAACCAGAAGCGTAATCCATCAAAGCGTCCACTTGCTTCAAGTTTGCGCCGAAGTGACCGGCGGAACCTCCGACCGCGTTGATCTTTGACTGACTCATGTTGTCAATGTTTCCTTTCTCGAGCATTTCCAAGCACTTGTTGAACTCGGAATCGATGTTCGGGAAACTTTGAACGGAGTTGTGATGCTTGAGCTGTGGATAGTAACGATAATTGGAATGATAAGGATGGTAGGACTTGTGGCCGTAACCCCTCATGTTAGGAGTGATGGGGCTCTCTTCGCCGTGGTTGTAGTAAAACTGGCGACAAGATCTGCCAGGGGTGTTGGGTGTGTAGGGGGTCCTGGGTCTCGATTGGATGTTGAGGAAGGGGGAGGTGTTTGGAAACTGATGGGTGTAAGAAAGGTGGGCATGGTTCTGGGAAGTTGGTGGGGAAACATCTTCATAGGAAGGAGGAAATTGGAAAAAGTTTGACGTCGTTGCCGAAGCAGGAGTGTAGTTGTTGGACGAAAAAGGAGAATGAGGATGACCTTGTGGAAATACTGCAGATGTTGTCCTCTGCAAGTTTGTGTTCTGTGGAGTCAGGTTCCTGTGCATGGTCTGCTGGCATTTGTTGGCCGCAAAAGAGTTGATGACGTTCGAATGACATATCGGCGTGACGGTCCTCCTATAATATTTCGTATTGTACGGAGCATTGGCGTAACATTGCTTCAGATGACCTGGAGTTGAAGGTGGACTGACGGCCAGGCAAGGACTGGAAAGAGAAGGGTGGGGAGGTGGAGGGACCACTTTGTCCTGAACCAATCCGGAATTGGTGACTTCGCTTTGGAACGCGGATTGTCCCGCGGGGTAGAAACGAGCGGCATTGGACGGACGGTCCTGATTGTTTTCCAAGGAGTGAAAAAACTGATTGATAGTTGAATCGTTGGAGCAGCTCGATGATATCGAGGTGGGCATTTGGTTGTTGGGGTATTTGATGTCGTTGTTGCACCAATTCTGACTGTTGTTCCAGTAGTGGTCGTTTGAAAGTTCCTGCTTGATGTTCATGGTGCCTGGCACAAAACCACTCATGTTGTTGAAATGGTCACTCTTTGAAGCTGGGTTTGAAACAAGTTAATTTTCATACATTTAATCAATGAAATGTTTAAAATCAATGAATTATTTGACAAATCAGAATCTCAAAATTGAAAAATAAAATTGTCACGAAAATGTTGAAATGGGCAAAGGTTAATTATAATAAAATTGATTAGAAAACATGTTAATCAATGAATTTTAATTATTCACATTTTAAATGTTGCTTGCAGTATTATGGTGTACAAGATTATATGAAGATATAGTATAAGCTATTAATACTAGAATTATGACTATGTTTAATGTACAAAATTGTACTTACAATGCAACTGAAATGTAATGTAATAAATTATAATATAATAATGATTATATTTAACACAATAAACCATACTTATTGATATAATGGTTTAATTTTTTCATGTTTATGTGATCCATAAAATATCCATCCATTCAGCAAGACAAGATGTTTCACACTTTGTGGCCTAATTTAAGAATGTTTATGGAAAGATTCTTAGTGCTTTTGGAAATAAACAATTAAAAATACAAATAAACAAAAGTTTTAAAAATAGATTAAAATGATCCACTTATGCACCTAAGGATTTGCAAGTAGGAAGAAATAATTGGTCGAATTGAGGAGCATTTCAAGAATTCATTGACACTTCATTAAGACATCATCATCGTCGTCGTCATCACCATCACTGTTATCCACATCATCATTATCACAGTTGTCAATATCACCATAATCATTATCATCATCAATGTCATAATCAATGGAACTCAAATGAAAACGAATGTTTGTATTTGAAGAGTCTCATTAATTTTGTTGTTGTTGTTTTTGTTGTTGTTGTTTTTGTTGTTGTGTAGAACTCAACGAGTTTCTTCTCCTCTGCCACACCATAATTTTTAGTATTATCATTATCATCATCATCCTCGTCATCGTCACCGTCACCACCACCATCATCCTCATCATCATCATCATCATTGTCGTTATTATCATTATTATTATTATTATTATTATTATTATTATTATTATTATTATTATTATTATATTATTATTATTATTATTATTATTATTATTATTATTATTATTATTATTATTATTATTATTATTATTATTATTATCTCTTTAAATTAATTTCAATAATAACAACTTATTAAATAAATATAGCTCCATAACCATAAATAGATTAGATATAACAAATGTAGATTGTCGTTAGGCTAAGGTGTATATGCATAATTATCATTATTATGATATAATTATTATTTATGTGACCGAACCATTTGCTATTCCATTTATGGTGCTTTAATTTCCATTGTGACGCACATCACAATCACACAATCACGTCAATGATGCCTAATCAAGTATGCAAGAGAAAATCATAAACCTCAGGAAATTTATTTCTTTATTTCAGAGTTAAGTTTCCTTTCTAGAGGAACACTTTTGGAGCTGATAAGGAGGCAGTAAACTTGCATTCATTTTAAACTTTCATTCAATCATTAAAGAGCTCTTTCGTAGATGCTCTGCAATTCTCCAAGAACTCAATACTGAACTATTATATATATATATATATATATATATATATATGTAAATGTATTATATACTTATGTAGCGCCATATGAATAGCGTCAGAAGCACTTTTTTAACCATTTATGTATTAATAGCTATCCTTCCAAAGGGAGGCTGGGTTTCGAATACGACACATTTTTTCAACTTTTGCCATTACCACCGCTTGCGGGAATGCAACCCATTTGTCCAACCTGTATGCATGCATGTGATAATTTAGCTGGTGCAATGGACTCTTTAATTTTAGTTTAAAATTTAAAGACTTGAATTTTAAATTCCCATAGAAATATACAAGTACTAACTGATTATATACAATTTATTAATAAATGAAATACTTTTTCACTTTTATCTCTAAAAATCTTTGACAGATTCAGATAATCTTTAAGATGGAAAATAATTTCAAATGTTTGGCTCACCTGTCTGGTCCAGGTTGGCATCCTCAGAGGAAAGACTGGCACAAGAAGTTTCCAGAGACTCGGAAATCACATCCTTTTCCACGTCCGACGCGTCTGGCATCTCGGATTTCACCTGTCCAATAAATGTTCGGAAGCACACTAAATGCCAGTCGTACGACAACAACAACAACAAAATATGGTGTTGCGATGTTGTTTGTGATTATGTTGAGAAATAAATAAAGTAAATAAATCAAATTCTCCAGAATGAAAATGAAAATTAATAAACATAATAGTAATTATTATCAAATATAATATGATTATGACAAAAATGACAACATACAATATTTTAATACAAAACTTATTACGCTCGCAATATTATTAATAATAACAATTATTCTCAATTCATAATTCATAATTCATAATTCATAATTCAATATAATAAAAATAAAATATCGCTCTCAAGGTCTGCTCATCAGTGAGATGGGATGTTATATTAATGAACAGGGGAGACTAAAGCAATCCAAAGTGATTCTAAGTGATCCTGAATGATCCTGAATGATCTTGAATGTGGATAACAACATGTCGCTTTGTGCCATATTTAAGAGATTTTCCAAATAAATCAAATCTTCCTCTCTTTTTGGCTTTTCATGACGTCACCAATTGATCGGAATCCAAGAGGATAGGCAGTAATTCGTTCCACATTTCAACAGGAGGAGATGGGAGTTTGGAGTGAGGAATTTCCATAAGGGACCTTAAGTGTTGCGATGGTAATAATATATATAAAAAAATAATAATAATAATATTATAATAATAATTATAATTATTAATAATAGTAATAATATTTATGTGCATATCATATTATGTAAGGGACCTTAAAAAGTATATGAAACTTCTTCCACAATGGACGTTGTACTTATAAAATATACAAAGAACAGAGGATGTTGTCTGATCTTCAGAAATTCATTCTTAATCATAGATTTATTTCTTTCATCAAAGGCCATTAATTTCACCATCTTCTTCTTAGTGGAATGTCAGAACAGCACTCGAAAACCGATGAGCAAATATATAAATTAGTGCAACTAATTCATGTATTAATGTTTTTTTTCATTATGTGCTTTTTGATTGATTTTTCAATATTTTCATCATTCAAGCACCTAATGGCCTGCTCCACACTGAATTTCATTGCCATTCATCCACTTTGTAGTCTTTACTTTAATCTTTCCTTAAAAGCAATCATCCATATCTGCCCTGTGAGCCATTTCTCGTCCACATCATTTCAAGACCTTATCTCTGAGCTATCTCCTGCCTCAAGTTTCCATCAACCTTAACAACAATTGATTTTCATTTCTTTAATATTCGTTAGCTCCGATTACTATAACGCTGGTTTTTCCGAATAAAAAGCAAAAGTGAAAGAAGGCAAGTAGATAAACAAGCGACAGTAAGCGATAACAAGTGTCAACAAGGCGCACCTGTCTCATGTACCCTCCGTGCAGACGCATGTGGCCATTCAAAGCGGGAAGGTTACGGAATCTCTTCCCACAAACCGAACACTTCACAGGTTTTGGTTCGCTGAAGAAAAAATTGTTTTAAATTAGAAGTGGCAGGCCGTCACTTTATCTCCTGCATCAACATCTATAAGATGATTAAATTATTTAAAATTCAAATCCAAGAAAATCTCCACCGTCAACAACCATAAACACATCCGAAAACCCAAAATCTGTCAACAAACATTTAAAACTCTTAAACAAATTTCCACAAACTCAAGGGGGTTGAAGCCCGTGGTCCAGTGGTTGGCGTCCTTGAAAGCCGAAGGGTCAAAGGTTTTTCCATCTCCAGAATTCATCGGAAAGTCCCGCTGACCGCTTTCCAGCAGCTGGAAATGGTGGTTCTCGTGATGCCTTCTCAAAGACCTGGCGTCGCAGTAACTCTTGTCGCATCGAGCGAAGCAACATTCGTATGGCTTTTTGGCGCTATGCGTCATCATGTGACCATGTCTGTGGTCGAATGGAATGAAATTAATTTAAAATATTTCATTTGAAATTCATGTCAGCTAAATTAAGTCCTAACGAGTTATTTATCGGGTTAAAAATATAACTAGGATTTTTGATGATGGTTTTTCGTTGTGTTAAAAATTGGAGATAATTTATTGCAGTCCATAAATTCAAATATTGAGTTGAAAATATAAAGATGAACTCTGAAACATAAACGCAGTAATATAATACATTTTAACTTTTTTTTAGAGAGAAATTGTGGATCAAAATTAATTCAAGTCAGTGCAACAGGAAGTTAGAATAATAATTGACTATTAAGCTAATGAGAATGTTATTTAAGTTATGGGCTAACCAAAGTATTATTTATCTAATTAATTTGTTCACCAAGATATTAATTAGTTCAGTAATAGGATAATCATAAGATTGATTATCCAGCTAATAGGTCGACCATGTAATTAATTACCTCATTAATAGTACAACGAAGACTGCTAATTGACCTTGAATGACAAGGGGCAAGAAAGGTTAAAGAGCACATTGTATCACATTCAAAGTCAATTCAAAGCCATCATGCGAGATCAGATAAAAGTGGCCACGCCACAAATGAAGTTATCTCAGGATTTCGAACGCAACTGTAAGTCGTGCAAATGCCGGACATTTTGGACCAATAGCGATGCGATGAGATGAATAATTATTAATTAATCAATAACAGTTAATAAATAATAAGTTAACGTCGGTCGCACGAACAGACTCCACTTATTACAGCATTACCTTCGATGTCATGAACCTGACTCAAAGTAAAGATTCACAATAAAACAGTTGAAACAATCACCATTTGATGGCGAATATAAAATGAAATATAAAATATAATAATAATAATAATAATAATAATAATAATAATAATAATAATAATGAAACAAATAATTTATTTTGATTGAAGGAATTTCTACTCATGGGATTCAATTTCTTATAGGAAATTGAATTTTAAAGCGTTGTAACGACATGCCGACGATAAAACACCATTGCAAAGACGAAACTAATTTTTCACGTCTTATTTCTTTGGAATAACGAGAAATTCATGAAAATAAAAAAGCGCAGACATGTAAAAGTGGAAATTACGTAATAAATAAATAAATAAATGCTATCTGTAATGAGATCTGATAACATGAATATGTGCTCAAACCAATTTCTTAATCAACATAAGTATTTTTAAGCATTCCTTTTGTAGGCCTGTTAAAAAAAAAAACTAATGCAATAAACAGATAAAAATTTCTCAATAAAATAAATTAAAAATAAATAAAAATTAAATTAAATTAAATAAAAACCATTTTTAATAGTGTTTTTAATATCTTCCAGTCGAGAAATACGTTCAAGATTGTTAGATAACAACAGCCTTGTCCTGATATGAATCCACGAACAGAGCAAATGGCAGAGTTGCAGAGTTGATTGAGGAAAAAAAATTTAAAAATATAAAATGAAAAATCTGATAAATCATTTCCTCACCAATGCCTAATTGGCAGAAACTAAAAAATTAAATAATCACCTCACGCGTCAATGATTATGATGGTGGTGGTGATGATGATGACGACGATGATGATCGTGATCGTGATGATGACAACGACAATGTTGTTACGATGACGACGTCGATGACGTTGACGGGGAATTTCAACGATTATAACAACAACAACAATAATAATAATATTATTACTATTAATAATAATAATAATTGTTATTTTTGAGGTCGCGTTCCTAAACCTAGCTGTCCGTTCGTTGCGCTAAAGCATTGCGTGTTCGTACGCTTCTCGTCCGTTAAGCTGTTGACGAATCAATGTGAAGCGATCACCTCAGACAAGCGGACGACGAAACAAGTAAAAGAATAAAGAGCTGCTAATGGCAACCACATGTCATGCAAGTTTAATTGGCTTTCCTTCTCAACGAGCGAGAGACAAAGACCACCTCGAGATCAAAAACCATTCACTTCAAACGAGTTGAAAAATCATCTCCAATAAAACGAGAGAGACTGGCAGACAATAAGAGAAATAAAAGGTTGATCGTGAGAGAAGTATACAAGAACTCACAGGTGATCCTGTCTCTTGAAGGATTTCGAACAGATGGCACAAGAATACTTCCTGTCCTCGCTGTGGATCAACTTGTGCTTGGCCAGAGCACTGGAGTTGTTGAAGGTCTTGTGACACGTGAAGCACTGAATCAGAGGCTTGCAACCCGACAACGTCGAAGGATTCTGGGCTGACTTCACGGGTCTGCCCTTCCCCCGCGAGGAGGCAACGATCGGTCCTCCTGGCATCGCTTTCCTCTTGTCGGCGTCTGAGCTGCCTTGGCTGACGAGAGACAGCATCAGGTCTTCAGTGGACTGTTTAGAAGTCCCTGGGCTTCTTCTCACGTCAGCGACGTTGTTACTGTTGATGGAGCTGTTGGCGAAAGGTTCGCAACCTAAAAAAGGAAACATCATGAGAGAATGAGTGACGGTGTGAGGATGGTAGTGATGCAATTAGAGGGACAAGTGGTTTCGGCAATTGAGAATTATTAGTATCAACGATGTTTTTAGGGACGAGCATTATCATCATCATCATCAACAACGACAAATACAAAATGGTGATGTCATCACTAGAACAATAACGTCAACATCGTCGTATTCTTTGGCAATGCAACAACAGCAACAACAACATTCCAATCACTATCATCGCAACCCAACTAAAATCCAGCAGAACATAGAAGAACATAGATGTAGTTGACGTCGACCAAGCGAGTTTCGGTTGAAATTTTTAAGTCGAAAATATCTTCAAATTCAGAGAATCTGATCCTCAGAATTCAGAAGCCAGACTCATAGCGTCCTTTTTATATTGGAAATAAATTTTAAGACGTCGAAGAAACCTTTAAAAACATCAAAAGGGTCAAAATGTAGAATAATTTTTGTTCCTATTTTAAGAACAAATGGATTAAATATGGAGGAGCACTTAAAAAACATAAATTCAGTTTGAATAAATTCATATATTCAGCACTTATTCATGTTTATGATTTATAAAGAATAAATTCATAAATTCAGCACTTATTCATGTTTATGATTTATAATGAATTAAGCCACACCTTTCTCTATATCATACGGCTTCTCAAAGGCGATTTACACTCATGAATAATACCTATTCTTGAGTAATAATTTATTCATAGCCACTTAATTATCGCTATGAATAATTCATAGCCGAGGATAATTTATGCCCGTGGATAAATCATCTGACGGAAGCTCCGAGAGCCATCCAGACCCCACGCATGTTGACATCCTTCCGCAAGAAGCCGCTAAAGACATGATTGTTTAAATGTAATAACATTTATTACTATTATTATTATCCTTTTCATTATTATTATTATTATTATTATTATTATTATTATTATTATTATTATTATTATTATTATTATTATTATTATTATTATTATTATTATTATTATTACTATTATTATTATCCTTTTAATTATTATTATTATCCTTTTAATTATTATTATTATTATTATTATTATTTAAATTATTATTATTAAGGTCGACAAAAAGAATAATGCTATTATCAAAACCATAATAATAACAACGATTGATATTGGAAATAATTATCTGCTATTAATGAGTGAAATAAATTTCTCAGGCGGCAAAAGTAGAACAGCTTAACGCAGTAGACATGAAATGCCCGAAATAGCGAGGGAATCTCTTGCGAAATGTCTGCAATGCCACTGCATACTCGAGTTCACTCAAGTGTAACAGAAAGATGTGGTTATGAAATATACAGAACACATAGATCATGAAGATTTCTAGTTCACACACCGATACCACTATGTCAAGCCGAACTACCGGTAAATGTGGATGAAAATTGAACATAAAAAATATCTAATGGAAACATGCATACCTGTATAATATAATAATAATGATAATAATAATAATAATAACATTAGTTTTTTTTTAGATTGTTAATTATAATATGTATAATATAACAATATAATTATAATAATAATAACAACATTACTTTTTCAGATTGTTAATTAACTTGAAAACGATACTTAATTAAATAACTTTAAGATTTAGAAACTTACAAACATCGGATCTAAAATTAGAATTAAAATTCTTGAAAGTGTCAAAGGACAACTGCAAATAGCAACCGTGACCATTTCGGTATGAATAATTAAACCCGGATTTTAAGAAGTCGACACAAAATGCTGAAAGTTTTATGTTGACAAGTTCTGAGGTTTGTCCCATCTTTATTTAGGAACTTTCACTTTGTTGCTAATTTCTGCAAAGAGGTATTTTCAATGCAGTCATTATTTCCCCGTTGTTTCACAAGGAAAACAGAAGTTGCGGAGTCATCACTTAACACTGACTGACGGTTCAGGAGCAGTCTTCTCGCGTCGCTACCACATCGACCACACCAACCACATCGACCACACCAACCACATCGACCACAGGCCGCACTTGCGGCAAAGGAGAGTATTAAAAGCGAAAAATGTTTTTAAAACTCGCCATGCTCTGAGATCGTTCATGGATTTATGTCACGACATGAAAGAAAGATTAATTTCGTTAACGGCGGTAAGAGGTTCCGCTATTTAATTTGAACATCTCCTCTCGAAGAATCATCGGCGAGGAAAAGTAAAAACACCTCCATTCAAATGTTGTTCAAAAATAGAAGAACATTTGAATATTTTTAGCATTTAATTAACGAATATTTAATATTATCGCGTTTAAAATTAGAATAATTAATGGCGCGGCAATATATCAGACGCTGACGTCACTTTCAAACATTCATTCCAAGCGAGCGAAGCAAGGCCAACTAATTATTCAAACTCTCGTGTCTAGGAAACGCTCTCGCAAGTCAAAATACATTTTCAAACCGACATTTCAGATGCCTTTGTCTGAAGAAGTGACACAAGAACCCTTTACTTATCATTATTTTCTACACAAACATCCACCCATCCATCTACTCGTCTGTTTACATTTAAGTGGATAAATATCCATTCACTTATCTATCCATACATCCAACACCTATGCATCCATCCATCCAACCTGAGATTTAACTCGGGCGTTAAAAACCTCCGAAGTGTGGTCAACTGCTTGATAGGTGCGAAAGGGGTTTGTGGTGCGAGCTCCATTACCTCTCAGAGTATTTGATTTAGGTGGAACATCAGTTCATCTGACGTATAGTCTTTCGCCTTCTTCATATCATCATCATCATCATCATCACCATCCCTGTTAAGGAAGAACTACAATAATTCAAGCAGACATTCGATGCCCCGTGCCTCAAGAGATGAGTGGTAAATGCTCCTTACAGGAGAAGCATCATCGGCTGGATGGATGCTGACGTCAAAACAAAACCAAATTCGAACCGACAACGATTTTCGAAGAAAGAAACTCGACGTGAATCTCGTAAAGTGACGCCTCCAGATGTTTAAATGTAAATTTAAATCGACTTTTGACGACTTTTGACGACTTACCGCCATCGTTCGACGAGTTGCAGACGCTGACGTCGTAATCGCCGTCGTAGGCAGCTCTTCGTCGTTCTTTTCTTTGATCTGAGAATGGAGACTTTCGGGCGATATAGCCGTGTTTACGGCTCGAGGTGCGTCGAAATGATCGACTAAATCGGTCTTAGAGCGGAGACAACCCTCCGCGATGAAGGAGAGTTGAGAATTGTTGTAAAACTCCTGAGGAAAGAAGTCGTCCAACATTTCTTCTGCTTCTGCGGAGCAGTTGCCGTAAAGATTGGAAAAGTTGTTGTAGTCCTGCTCCGTCGTGTTGCTCGAATTGACGGTCGAAAATGGAAGAGTTAAGTGGCGTGTGCAAGATGAAGTGTTGAGCATCTTCTTCTTCTTCTTCTTCTTCTTCTTTATTCTTCTCCGTCGTTCATTCTAATTATTCACCAGTCCACTCCACGACCACCTGACCTGGAAAGATGTGAGAAAAGATTATCTTTTGCTCGGAAACATTGAACAAAGTTTAAACAAAGCCATTTTAAAAGGCACTAAAAACTAATTTCCGAAGAAATGAAGGTCGTCACAATGACGATGAGCGAAGATGAAGCACGATTCCAAATAAAGAATGTAAACAACTGAGAAGATAAGCAAATTAAGCCGAAAAAGTAAAAGAGACGGTTGAACACCTTGCATCCTTTTGTGACAGGAAAAACAAAATTAAATGAACGGTCTCCAAGTCACCTGCGAATTGCAATCCGTCAAAAAAAAAATAAAAACTGCTCTACAAACGACGACGAATCAGCTTAAAAAGCACACAAAAACGAAGGAGATGAGTAAACAATTTCGGCGCTAACTTGTTTACAAACAGTAAACTCATCAGCGGCCGAGTGCAATTCAGTCGGATGGGCCAATCAACGCCTCCCAATTAGGAGCCATTTTCAATCGCGCTCAGAAAATTAATAACGCGCAGACGATATTCTCAGTCATCAAATTACATCAAGTCCACAATTTCCATCGACGATTTTCAAGAATTGAAACACGTCTGAAAGATTTCAGACGATTTCTATCTGGGAGAATGAGCTTTGAAAAATGCAGAGAGAGGATTGTCGTAATCGTGTAGTAATTATTTTTAATAACTCTAGCAGTCGTGGAAATGGCAATGAATTGTTATCTTTGCAATTATTTCAGAATAAGGAGGAGTGAAGACCATTCGCGAAGGTGGAACAGTTCATCCTGGTTCGAATACTTTGAACCCACTCGAAGATCTTCACGGTGAGACTTTGTCCTTTTAAAAAGACTAAAAGAAGGAATCGAACTATGGCCAACGATAAGTGCCATTCCTCGTCCAAAAAAGAAACAATTTCGAGAAGTTCAAAGGTCAACAGTGAAGAGGTAAGGAATCGCAAATGATACTAAAAACGACGTTGTAAAATATTAAAATATTACCTCGAACGTCTAAGCTAAAAGAACGTAGGTATGGTTGGTGTCGGATTAAATGGACTGATAAAATATGCATCGATAAGTCTACGAGCGAGTTATTGAGGGATTCAGATGATTAAGATATTGGGGGATTCAGCACGATAAGGAGATTAATAATAAAATACATTTATAAATCATTCACTCGAAAACAAACAACCCTTATGAATGAATAAATAAATAAATAAATGGATAAATAGATAAATAAATAAATAAAGCAAATGTTCTTCTTCATTCGACTCTAAAAAGGCTAAAAAAGGTTAATTAGAGGACCTTAATTATAAACAAAACCAATCATCGTAGTCTGTGGCGGTGTTATTGTTTATCGATGTTTGTTGATGTTTATTGATGTTAGGTTTGTTTGTATTATTGTTGTTCATGTTTATTGTTGTTGTTGTTGTTCATGTTTGTTGTTGTTATATACTTGCTTTTGTTGTCGATGACGTCTGTACCGTTGACATGTAATATTTTATGCTGAGCATTTTGTGCATTAGTCATCATCGATTTGTATTGATTATTATGAGATGAGAGTATAATTGAAATGATAATGATAATAACAACAGCAATAATAACACATAATTTGAAATAATATCGATAATAATTACCGACTTAATAATTAGTCACACTTATTCTGACGTATGTACGGACTTGATGCAATGCGAATACTTCATAATCGTCTGTTCACTAATCGAACTCAAGTAAACGCTAGCAGCAAATGAACATCATTAAGAACCATTCCCGTGTGACATTCTAATTGCTAAGTAATTTTAAAACATTCATAAATGGATGCTGTTCGTTGGATTTTAACAAGAAGATCAGTAATGCTGAATGATCATTCAATCGTTCGTTACTTGATTCGTCCATTCATCCATCCATCCATCCATCCATCCATCCATTCATTCATTCATTCATTTATTAATTCATTCATTCATTCACACATTCATGCATTCATTCATTCATCATTCATTCATTCATTCATTCATTCATTCATTCATTCATTCATTCATTCACACATTCAATAAATCAATCACTCAATTTTTATGAAGGAGGAGGCGCCAAGTAAATCACTTCCAAGCGAACCTTTTCCGAAATCTGGATTCGATGATCCAACATCGTCGTGAGGCATCTCAATATGACATCAAGTTGGGAATAATTCTTCTTGTCAGACAAATGTTCAGAAAACCTTGAGGAACCTCATCCATTCATCCATTCTTCCATTCTTCCATTCATCCATTCATTCATTCCAATAATTTCATGAACTTGTAAGTTTCCTTAGAGAGCCATAGCTCACTCAGCACCTTTGCAATGTTCAAATTGAACGATAACTCGGAACAAAGAAATAAATGCCTCACTCCCCCCTCCCCCCCCACTCCTCAGTCATACATCACGTCATCACGCAACACAGGTTGTCATGGAAACGGATAGGAATATTTCCAGAGGAAAGAACATTTTTTTTAGCATGGAGAATCGATATTTTCGTAAATTCAAATCAAAAATTCATTTAATTCGAGCCGATCAGATTTTACAATTCCTTGTGGCGGTGTAGGTGACCAATTCCAGTGGTCATTGCATAAAATTTTATTTGTCAGAGATGGTCGTGAACATGTCTTCAGGAAAATTATTAACTTGCAAGCTGTTTCAAATATTTTTACAATCATTTCACAATGATTTCCAGTTTTAACATAACTAACAACGACATCGTCATCATAGCGATCATATTCATCATCGTCGTCATCGTCATCACCACCACCACCATCATCATCGTCATCTTCACCATCACCAACATCAACATTAACATCATCATGGCATTATATTAGTCAACAAAGACAACTAACAAAAACAAAGAGAAACCAAATAGCATCTCGTCATCCAATTTTTTGTTTTATACATTTTATGAATGTAATTACTATAATTACAATTATTATTATTATTATTATTATTACTATTATTATTATTATTATTATAATTACAATTATTATTATTATTATTATTATTATTATTATTATTATTATTATTATTATTATTATTAATATTGTTATTATTATTATTATTATTATTATTATTATTATTATTATTATTATTATTATTATTATTATTATTATTATTATTATTATTATTATTATTATTATTATTATTATTAACATAATGTTTCCGGGTTGTTGAGTGCAGACACCACTTATAATTCGCGCCTCAAATTATTATGGCTGGACCAGTTAAAATGTGAACATTCGTTGAGAAAGTACGGAATTGTCTTATGAAGTAAAAGTCTCGTGTAATAATAATAATAATACATAGTATTTAATATATAATAATACTCATTATTATTACATTAATAATACGTGTAATATTTAATATATAATAATAATAATTATTATTGCATTAATTAATTTTTAAATATTATTATATTAATAGTGCTTATTCACACGGGGCATTCCTGACCTACTGAACGAATGTGGATTGGAACGTGGCTATCAAGAGAAGCATTAATATCCTGTACTATATTCTCCTTTGTAAACAAAATATTCTCAGCATTCTTAAAGGATTTAAAACTAGAAATAACAATACAAATAGCAATCAATTAAATAATAAAAGATTATTATTATCATCATCATCATCAATATCCTTGTCATTATTATGATTATTATTATTATTATTAAGTTGCATTAATAAATCTGAATTCAGAATTGCAAAGATATCTTCAACTTGTTAATGATGCAAACGGCAAGTTTTAGAGAAATAATTAAAATCAATGTTTAACAATTAACTTGTTGATGGTTCGATAATAATTACTTCAAAATATTATTTTAAATTATGTATCCATAAACATATGTTATTATTACGTAATTATATTATATTTTTAATAATCGCAACGAATGAACTAGATAAACTAGTGGTTTCCCAAATATTCCCAAAAAACCATTGTTATTGTCTGTTAATTAGATTTAAGTCATTTGAACATAATGCCAACTAGAATTAAAAAATAAATATTCGTTAAATCGAGTGAATATAAATTTAAACAAAAAATTAAACGGCTTGTTTAACATCTACAAGATTAGGTTTTCCAAGTCGGCGACCTCACAAGCAGGAAAATAATTTTATAGTTGATATTTTATTATTATTATTATTACTATTATTATTATTACTATTATTATTATTATTACTATTATTATTATTATTACTATTATTATTATTATTATAATTACAATTATTATTATTATTATTATTATTATTATTATTATTATTATTATTATTATTATATTATTAATATTGTTATTATTATTATTATTATATTATTATTATTTATTATTATTATTATTATTCTTATTATTATTATTATTCTTATTATTATTATTATTATTATTATTATTCTTATTATTATTATTATTATTATTATTATTATTATTATTATATTATTATTATTATTATTATTATTATTATTATTATTATTATTATTATTATTATTAACATAATGTTTCCGGGTTGTTGAGTGCAGACACCACTTATAATTCGCGCCTCAAATTATTATGGCTGGACCAGTTAAAATGTGAACATTCGTTGAGAAAGTACGGAATTGTCTTATGAAGTTAAGTCTCGTGTAATAATAATAATAATACATAGTATTTAATATATAATAATACTCATTATTATTACATTAATAATACGTGTAATATTTAATATATAATAATAATAATTATTATTGCATTAATTAATTTTTAAATATTATTATATTAATAGTGCTTATTCACACGGGGCATTCCTGACCTACTGAACGAATGTGGATTGGAACGTGGCTATCAAGAGAAGCATTAATATCCTGTACTATATTCTCCTTTGTAAACAAAATATTCTCAGCATTCTTAAAGGATTTAAAACTAGAAATAACAATACAAATAGCAATCAATTAAATAATAAAAGATTATTATTATCATCATCATCATCAATATCCTTGTCATTATTATGATTATTATTATTATTAAGTTGCATTAATAAATCTGAATTCAGAATTGCAAAGATATCTTCAACTTGTTATGATGCAAACGGCAAGTTTTAGAAAAATAATTAAAATCAATGTTTAACAATTAACTTGTTGATGGTTCGATAATAATTACTTCAAAATATTATTTTAAATTATGTATCCATAAACATATGTTATTATTACGTAATTATATTATATTTTTAATAATCGCAACGAATGAACTAGATAAACTAGTGGTTTCCCAAATATTCCCAAAAAACCATTGTTATTGTCTGTTAATTAGATTTAAGTCATTTGAACATAATGCCAACTAGAATTAAAAAATAAATATTCGTTAAATCGAGTGAATATAAATTTAAACAAAAAATTAAACGGCTTGTTTAACATCTACAAGATTAGGTTTTCCAAGTCGGCGACCTCACAAGCAGGAAAATAATTTTATAGTTGATATTTTATTATTATTATTATTATTACTATTATTATTATTATTATTAATATTTTTAATATTTTTATTATTATTATTATCAATTCCATCTATATTACCTCGGAAAGTTTCTTGAAATTCTCACACCGCAGAAATTAATTGAGTAAAATTTATTTTAAAAAATCGATTGGAAAAAATAATTTAAAGCTTTATATTTCCATTCGAGACAGATGGAGTGGAACTTTAAAAAAAAAGAACAGGTGTGCAATTGCCAGGTGATTGATTAAAGGTTCCCTTTATTGCTCCTTACAGCAACATTGGTGGACAAGAAATCAGATTAGAACGATTAAATTGAGAAGGAGACTTTTTATTTAAATTAATTAACACCGTCATTGTTAATCCATCCTGGTGGCCCTGAGGATAATCAACATTAAGACGTCTGCTAAAGGTTTTATTGGGTCACAAATGGTCGTCAATGAACGTCGATGTCGGCCCATTTGGTCGGAATATTTCCTGAGCTGATCGATTTAATGATTCCGACGATGATACGACATCGGTTGTTGTTGTTGTTGTTGTTGTCATGTCATGTTGTCAACTACTTCAACAACTGCAAATGCAATTGTTCAAAAGGGATAGATTCATATTTGGAGATTGCACATTCATAACATTCAGAGACAGCCAGCAAAAGTATGCCTCGGTTTGAACCAAATGACACCGATATAAAACGATGTACAGACAACATCACGCAATGCTTTCTATCTAGGCAAGCATTACTTTGCTAAGCAAAACAATCCAGCCAGCGAATTTCATAAAAGAACAAAGAGATTGCAGCACACAAATAACTCTAGTGACTCAAAATAATGCCTCGAATGAAATCCTGAAATTCGTTTCAAATTTCTTTCAAAAAAAAAAAGTGAAAGCGAAATTGTAAACAACATCAAAATTCCACCGAGAAACGTTGTTGGACAACTTGAGAGGAAAGTTTCTTTAAAAAAACAAGCAAAACAGAAAGGAGGACAAAATTTGTGAGTGGAAGACGACATGAGGTCTGAAAAACAAAATTTTCGCGGAATGTGACACCTTTTAATTATGCTGATGAACTCTTGCAGTGAGATGTTAATTATAGTATGTTATTACTAACATATTACAGTTATTACTATTATTATGTCGTAGAGCGCAATAATTATTATTTATAAATCAGTTACTAATATTATATTGTAGTCATTACTCTTATTACGTCCTATTGTTTGTTACGCTATAAATATCATTATTGTTGTGACGTACAGTGGATCGATGGCAAGGGGAGTACAGGATTTCGTAAACAAGGAGTTGATTTCGTTGAAGATTGATAATCATCGAATTATGAAATGGAAAATGATGTAAACACACTTTGTTCATTTCCGTCTGCATCTCGAGTGGTTCCCATGCGATATCCGTGTGATGTGTTGGGGTTAATTGTGGTCGAGTTATTTTTATTTCGATTTCTCATTAAAAACTTAAGGTTATTTTATTTGAATTTGTTATCAGAAATAATAAGTAATACAAAAATAAATAAAATCAAAAGCTAAGTTCGGTTCTTCTTTGAAGTTGGTTCAAATACAAAGACCCACAGGCAACAGTTATTATTAATAAATAGTTAATTAGTGCTAATTTCATCATCATCATCATTATTAATTAATTAATTAGTTAATTAATACCGACGATCAACCACGAATAAATAATCAATAACAATCCGTGACGAGTTAAAAAGCTGGCGAAAAAATTCCGTCGGTTTGTTTGCTTTCCACTTCCTCCTTCGATCCCTGAAACTTGAAAGAACCAACCACTCCATGCATTTCCGAAGCAATTAGCACGTTCCGAAGCTGGCACAAGATGCTATCAGACTCACTGCTTCCTCAAAACATCAATTGCCAGTTTCATCGACCATTCACGGATGACTGTTGTGTTGTGACACGTGGATTCGTATCTTAATTATCCTTCGTTGATGATGATGATGATGATGATAATGATGTTCTTTAAATTTCAAATCTTAACTTATAAGCTTTTAACCTTTTAAAACACGCAACAAACTTTAGTAACATGGTTGAAGTTGTTTTTTTTTTATTTTGTTAAAAATAACATTAACTCGATGTGAGAAGTTGTTTTGAAGAGAAATTCTTTGAAAGAAGAAATAACTGGAATTAATTTTCTTTTGCATATGAAATCTTGAAATCTTGAAATTTAACTCACAAGAAGCCGACCAAGTGACGCAAAATATTTAAGAAGGACAGGGAATGTTTTACGTTGTGTTTTATAAAATTATTCCAACAAATGCTTCTTATTCTCCTTTAAATTGGCTGCATTTTGAGAGCTCTAAAGCGTTCAAACATCATACGAACGTCGTAAACTCTTGACGAGTGATTTCCTTTTTTAACAACAAGACTCATTTAAAGTAATTAAAAGAGAGATAACAACAACAACAATAACAACAACAACAACAACAACGACAACAACGACGACAACAACAACCAAACAAACATGAAAAAAATACAAATAAGAAGCATACAAACAAGTATTTAAACAATCATTCACACTAAAGATGAACATACAGACTTGTTTAGCTCATGGGAGTCTAAATACAGAAATTCTAAATTCAAAGGTGTCTTTTCACGACGCGTCCGTTCTACTAAACCGAACGCACTTTCAAATATTTGACACAATTTTTGACAGACACCAGATAGAAATTGTTAAGTAATTACTCGATAAACTCTCCTCCGATAATTGTAATCAAAAGCTAATTGTAATATTACAATTTACGTGATTAAATGATCACAATTAAGAAATCAATAATTAACGCACAAAAGTTTAAAAATGCAATCGTACAATTTGGGCCACTCGAGTTACAGACATTGAGTTTTATCGATTTTTTAATCGGCAGAGTGAGTGAAAGAAATAAATCAATTAGAAAGAAGAGAATGAATAAATTATCGAAATGAATAAATTATCAAAATGAGACTCATATAACGCTATCGTGAAACCACTCTAGAAAGTCATTGCATCCGTTTTCGACGTGTTAACATGATTTATAAACGTCCCCTTTGAAGATTTACTGCGCACCGAATTAGCGAAGACATTAATTCATTAATAAATAATATATTAACTAAACATCTTCACACTCCAGTGGAGGATGATTACATGCATTTTTGCAATAAAACCATAACAAACGACGGTATTATTATTATCATTATCATCATCATCATCATCATCATCATCACATCATCATCATCATCATCATCATCATCATCATCATCATCATCATCATCATCATCATCATCATCATCATCATCATCATCATCATCATCGTCGTCATCGTCATCGTCATCGTCATCGTCATCATCATCATCATCATCATCATCATTATTGTTAGTATTACTTTGTTTTTATTATAATCACCCTTCGTTATATATTATCGAGCCATTGTATTTAGCACAAAATTATTAAAAAATAAAGGAAAGGCCAACAAAAGCAGACAAAACATGTTCAACCTCGAACTGCCGCTAATGGATGTGGAGCAATAATAAATAGAATAAAAATAATAACAATAACAATAATAATAATAATAATAATAATAACAATAAATATAATAATAATAATAATAATAATAATAATAATAATAATAAGAATAATAATAATAATAATAATAATAATAATAATAATAATAATATAATAATAATAATAATAATAATAATATCAAGAATGATATTTTAACACCACCGACAACAACAACAACAACAACAATAATAATAACAACACTAACAACAATAATGATAATAATAATAACAACACCAACAGCAACAATAATAACTACGACAATTGACAGCTTAATTGAGCGTTAATAATAGGTTATTACGTCTACAACATTTCGAATGTAAATTGGCGGCAGACGAAAGCAAACTAGCAGGCTCTTTTACTGGTCGTCTTTTTGATCAATTCGATTGGTTCTTAATTCTGCATCATTACGAGGTCACGGGGTCGTCGCTTTTGAAACTCGTGGGCGATAATAACGCTGTTTACCATAAACATTATCATGATCACAAACAAACATTCATTCATTCATTCATTCATCTCCAGCAATTATAAGCCCTGAATTATATTGCGAGACAGGCAATATTTTAGAATAAATTGACAATTACTTATAATAATTAATTATGGAAAATATTATTAATGTTATTATTGTTATCATTATTATTACTATTGTTGCTATTACTATTAGTTTTATGATTAGTAGTATTGCTATTCATATTGTCGCAATTCTTATTGTTAATAAAATTATTACTTAATCATTACTAATGATGTTCTTAATTATTGATGTTAATGTAAAAAAAACGTTTGAAACGATTATCCAACGAGCTTCTTATTAAGGATCGTGCTCGCGGCTCGAGAGGCCTTGAAAGGTCAAATGTCAAAGTTGAACTCAGACGAATCACTTCACACGTACAAGAGGTGATGACATGTCTTATCCTTTGCATTCAAATTTCATTTTAATTAAATCTAGCAAAGGCCGAGTTCTTGCGGTTTGCCAGATTAAATTAACAAATTTTAACCGTTTCGCCTTTAAATTTTATTTTTGCGGAATATTTGAAAATAAATTGTTTCGGAAGGTAACCTAAGAACAGAAAACAAACAGCATTTAACGTTATTATCTCCAAGAGGCTGCAGTCAGGCATGATAACGATTCCGAAGGTCAGAAATAATTGCCATTCATAATTATGCTTAGATGACAATTTTCCATAATAATCGTCTGAAAGCGAAAACTACATTTCCATGCGTGCCACTAGATTGGGGTTCTGGCTATGCATGTTTTATCAGAAACGTTTGCCCATCCTTTCATTCATCCGTCCGTCCTTTCATTCATTAATCCATCCATTAATCCATTCATCTTGAAGTCCTCATCAACACTCCTTTACTTGTTCAGATTCCCATGAGCGAACGAAACGATAAACATAAAAAAATAGAATGATATTCCATTTTTCATTGAAAATATCCATCAATCACATTCAATCCAATTGAGACGCCAGGCTGCTATCAGTTCGGGAGTCCAACATCTTGGAGGAAGTAATTAAATGAATAAATAAATAAGTTAACAAACAGTTTACGAGAGTGCCCGTGAGCAATCAATCGATAATTAGTAATTTCCTGCTTTCGTAAGCACTAATGATTCGTTAGCCGGTGCATCTTTTTTGAGTCTTTTCAAAATTTTAAGGCATTTTTTAATTATTATATAATTATTATGTAATAACATTATTACTATTATTATTATTATTATTATTATTATATTATTATTATTATTATTTAGTTATAATTAGCGACGATAACGGCATTGATAATTATTATAATTGATGATAATAAGAGGTAGGGTACTCATTACACATGCATGCACTTACATAAACAAACTCGCACACACGTACGCACATTCTCCTATCTGCTAGGATATCGCACCTTAAAGCTGATGTTTATTGAGAACGAGTTTTGGATTTAAACAGCGTTTTGGAATCCTCATTATCCTAATTTATCAATGCATTACCACCCTTGTTAATTAATGCTTCACCATCCCAAATCCACAATAAATATTAATGTAGCATCATCCTGTATTAGTGCACTAAATAATTATGTAATTAAAATATTTACCAATTAGGGGCACCTAGGTTAAATTAGGCCAACAAACTGATTGACCTCTGGGTACTTGCCCCTTACCACGATGTGACTGGAAATTCAAATTTTCAGAGTGTATTAATGCATGGATTGAATTGATGCATGGAATGCACGGATGTGTTAATTGCAATGTTTCATCTCTCGCCGGCGTTCAAATATTTTGCAGCCAAACAAATGCTATATATCAAAATGTAGTCAAACGTATAAAAATATAAGAGTTAAAATTGAAGAAAATACATGAAAAATTAATTCCTAAATTGGGAAGTGCTAAAAGTACAGAAACATTCCCGAGAAAAGTTTATAAAAGCAGAATAAAACCACTCGACTGAAACAAAGGTACTAAGCAGCCTTATCAGAACATAGTGGCTCGCTCTGGATGTACCGGCATGAATGAATATAAAAAAAAAATCAATTAAAAAAATGTTTGCATTGTGCCACCTTTGAACCTTTTGATGCGTCGTCTGCTGCTGTGACAATGGCAAGATCCAGGCAGATTCAATGGGTAGTAATGAATTAAGCTTGGAACGGGTCTCCCGCGTTATTAAGGAGCGTGAGAAAGCGCGCTCATTCAGCGCACATAGTGCGTCTGTTTTCCAGACATACATTGCCAAGCGATAAAGCCGAAACGTGCCCATGCCATGCGTGCACGCAACACGGACTGAAGATGTGCATCATCATGTTGGATGGAAGATCATGTTGGATGGATATCATAATGGAAGGATATCATGTTGGATGGAAGATCATGTTGGATGGAAGATGATGATAGAAGGAAGATCATGTCGGAAGGATATCATGTTGGATGGAAGATCATGTTGGATGGAAGATCATGCTGGATGGAAGATGGATATCGTCGACAAATGGAAAAACAAATCACAATTCACGAAGCTGCCAAAACCATGGCGAGATGATGGATGGCAAGGTGGATAAGCGAGTTAATAAAGTAAGGGATGGTCGGTCGAAATAAATGTCAACACAGGAAAACCATAAATAATGGACACGACAAAAAATAACTGAATACAAAAAAAAAAGACGAACAATGACGAACGGATGAATAAGTGGCACCAGGCCAATTCTAAAATCGTCCCTCCATGCCAACCGTGAGGACCTGAAATAAAAAAGGATTCAAAAAAAGAATCCAGGTCGCATCACGCAGAAAGTCGCGAGGACAAAAGATTCCCATTCACGAATTCACCTTCGGAAACCTTCATACGTTAGGCGAGGTGGAATGATGGAAGAAAATGGAGCATTTTAGATTCAGACTGACCCTGGCAGATAATCTCGAGACCAGACTAAACAACAGTTAATATACCATCATCATTACCCCAAGTAATACTGCTACTAACAATAACAACAACAATAACATTAACAATATTAATAATAGTAATAAACATGTTCATTGTAGTCACTGCATGAGTGACATTCTTGTCGCTATTATCCTTCTTCATAACCAGACAGGTCGATGCACTGAATGAGACGTAGCAATCCATTCCAATTTGTTTCGAGTTTCCCATCTTTAGTTCGGATGTCGGCAGACGACGGAAGTGAAAAACTTCACCTCGCAGCACGCAACGAAACCGAACCGATGTTGGAAAACCAATTAAGAGAATCCAGTTCAAGACTGCCTAATCTGCCAGTGCTTATAAACTTATATCTCGAGAGCAGGCCATAAAAAGCAAGGCTCGATGTTCAGGTACAAGCGATCTTAAGTAGACACTTAAATTCTACCACTCAGCAACCACAGTAGGATTTTATCTCCATGAAAAGCTCTCAACTTCATACGCAACAGTGTTGATCACTGTGACTTTTATCAGCTTTTAATAAATAACTCCCTTGGGGAAGGAAGTCTACAGGCGTAAGATAGTTAAGAGTCCTTTATTGATCTCCTGAAATCAATCGAGCGAAGACAGATTACGATACTTATTAAAGTGGCTCAGCGGGTGTTGCTGAAAAGTCGGCGGAGTTAAGGCACCGGCGTTCTAAGAATTAATGAACGGTTTCAAATTTTTTATTCCACAGTTTGAGTGATTTTAAGTTTTTAAAAAACAATCATCGTCACAACAGCTGAACAAATACAATGCAAAATATTCTTGTTTTAGTTGCTTAATGATTAAAATCAAGCTTCACTTTCATAATTACAAAAAAAAACATCTCATAAAAGCAACACAATTTAAAGTATAAAAATTAATCATAAACAAACAAATAATAACCAGTAATAACAATAATAAGCAACCCAGTTATCTGGTACAAAAATAATCTTGTGAAAATATCCTTTGGAAAACTGATACATGTGTAAGTGTGTTCTAAGCAAATAACAGCTGTAAATGTAAATATTGTCAGTTTATGTAAATAGATGTAAATGTCACTTAGATCTCAAAATATAAATAATTTAGTCTTAAACATGTTTCAAAGTTTTAATGTTTATGGTGAGCTCAACACATCAGTTTACAAACTCCAATGAAACTTAATTTATGTTTATTTTTGTCTTGCAATTTTGAAACTTTATGAACATTTTCCAAATATTTTTATATTTCAAAATAATGTTTCAGTAGTCAACATCACCCGTTAAATTAAAGTTTCAAAGTTCATTTCCAATCAGGTCGATAATGCGGATTAGTTAAAGTTTCATTCAACAAACGAAAACAAAAAACATTTCGCACTAACTGTGATGATGTTACTTCCAAAATCCAAACAAATTGGCTGAACTGTTACAAAGCAACTTATTTAAAACCGCAAAACCGATCCGACAATGACATTGACCGCCGTCAAAAATGTCGCATCAGAATTACATTCAATTGCGAATTAATAGATGCCTACACATTGCGAACCAAATAAAAATAAAGTCGACTACTAGGAAAAGCCAATATTTACTAACCTACAGTAGCCAGCCCACGGTAGCGAGAGCTGCATGCGCGAGCTAGTCTTAGATTAGCAGACTGATTCATTCGTCTCAAAATTCCTCAAATCCATCCTATTAATAATTTCTCAGACGCTTGATTTTTATCAAATTCGGAACTTGAAGTAGGTCATCGGTTTCGTGGAATTGAGATGATAAAACAACATGTCAGTTTAATGACCATGGACATACGATTTGCGATGATCAGGTTTGCAAAACTCCAGAAGTCACCTGGAAGTGGAGGCACTTCCATGGAAACGGAAAGTTCCTGACCTTTGTGATCATAGATGGCCTGTTTCGCAGTCAAAGTGCGATAAAACTACGCAAAATTGTCTAATAAACCGTTAAGTTAACATTTAATTAAGTTTAAAGAAGATAGCAACATTTGTTTAAAAAAATTAAAAACACGTTTGGATTTTACAAAGCTATAATATGCTTAAATTTATTTATTTTTTTATAAATTGACACATTTCTAAATGTGTTAAGAATATATAAACTTGTATTTTTAAAAATATTTTTTAAATAAATGTCACTTTTAAATTAAAATAGCGATTGCCGATGATCGCGATGGTCTACATTGTTTACTTATACATGTAAATAAAGTTCTTAGATTTTATGTCTTGCGGAACATGGAGTGTTTTAAAATAGATGATCTTACAGCATCTGTTAGTTTCTAAAATTTACAAACTTTTCTCAGTCGTTACCCATATAAGAAATGGTGAATCAAACGGGATGTTTTGAATCTATTTGAAGGATTACTTTCATTAATGTACAAGTATTTACAAGTTAAACCAAGCCTTAGTTGCCCATATAAGAATTGATGAATAGGCTGATGAATCATCTGGAGATAAAGATTTAATAAATAAATCTATACCTTGAACCTAACGAACTGATAGAAATTTATTTGATTCACAGGATTTTAAAGAAATCAAACATTTAAATAAAGCAGAAAAACTTCGCTTTGCTTCAAAGTTCCTTCCCGATCTTCATGATAAGTTTTTAGACGTCCTAAGATTCAGCAACGAAGCTCTTGAATCCACACCTTGCCGGTCGAACAACAAAAGAAATGAGGCAACTTCGAACACATCTCTGAATGGATCCTTCCTCACAAGCACTCCAGACTCAAAAGGGAGGAAGAATTTTCATCCGAACAAAATTCACGGACTCTCTCCGTTCTCCCCTCCTCCTTCGTTCGACCAGAGAATCGACAGGCAAGGAAGGTGACCATTTCGCTTTTAGCGTTATTTATTATTTAATATATTTGTCTTGAAATTGAATTTGGTCTGAATAATTGCTTATTTTAAGCTTTGAAATAATGATTTTTTAACATATGAAATAAGCTCTTTGCTAAAACAATAACATTTTAGATTAACAGTGACATTGACACTTTTAATTCAAAACAATTAACCTTTGAATACATTTAAATGTGTTTTAATAAAATATTATATTAACTGTTCAATTGTAACTTTGGTTAAAAATAATAAGAAATTACATATAATCAAAATTATGTTTCCATCAGATCCAAGGCTTGCCTAGGAGACTTTTATCAAAAAAATGTTTCTGACAATCGTCCGCGACACAGGAACAAGAATGGACCAAGGACAGGATCAAGTTGGTGGAACCTCTTGGAAGATTGTTTTTTTAGTGGAACATTGTAATTGTGATTGTAATTGTGATTGTAATTGTAATTGTGATTGTAATTGTAACTTCATTTACATAGTGCCATATGGATTTTCATGCAAATAAATAGAGTTGTAACATTTTATTATATTACGTTCTCACAGCTTATGATAATGTTTATTGTCGTATGTCTAAATAAATGAACTCGAGTTAATAGATTTTTTAGTAGGACTTAATAACTTAACTCAATTAAATTAATTGATTTATTTTTAATAAAGATGCAAAATTTCAACCAGTTCCAAAGTTCAATTTAAATGCAAATGAATTTCCCAGTATATCTGAATCAACCAAACCAAAAAGGTGCCTGTAATTATATATTATAATTATTAATATCTACTTATATATTATAGTAATTGATAATTACTTGATAATTGATAATATATTAATTGCAATTAATATTTACATAATTATTTATATTTTTAAAAGTTTTGGTTATTTATTAAATAGCAAAAGCAACATAAATTAAGTATTTAAAGGTTAGCCTTAAGGAAGCTTCACATATTAAACTGACATTCTTAACAAGATTTTGATTAATTGAAATTTGATGACACTGATTAATTACACTAATTAAAAATTTAAACTAATTAATTAATTGATCTAAATAATATATATCCAAACAAAGACCCCTTCTAATCAATGTTTTCCTTTTAAGAAATGTTGTTCAATCTTCAAGCAGACGACTTTCCACGACGGTCGTTTCAGGCGGGAAGGAAGAGGAAATGCACTTAGCTTTTGGCAGCAATCCATTCGAAGTGGCAAAAGATCAGAACCAAGCCTTCGAGAAGCCAACCATCATTCCTGCTCCTGCTTCGGCCATGCCAAGGTCCTTGTGGGCAAAACCTCCACCTGAAGTCCTTGACTCCTCGTACAGGTGGGTTAAAATTCTGTTTTATTGGTGATGTCTTTGTTGCTGATGATGATGATGACATCAAAAAACTTGTATTCAAGTCTTAAGACTTCTGTTAAACATATGTTGATTGGAGATTGATCTTATCAATGTTGTTGTTGATGGCAACCATGAAGATCAATTTTCTTTCCATATCGTTGATAACATTGATATCGTTGGTGATCAGAGGATGGGTGCACTTTCTTTCGTGTCATTGTTATCGTTAAAAGGCGATACTTTAATGGCTTGCAATAAGATGCACTCGTCAAACAAACAAATGGATAATCAAGATATCAATTAGTCTGCTTAGTCAGGTCATAGATAGCCTGGTATCTGTAAAATATCATCTTTTGTTAATCGACTCTTTATGTTGACGATCCATTGAAGTCTGTCATGATTTCAAGTTAAATTTTAAAAGTCATTTTGAAATGAGAATTAAATAAACAAAAAAGATTCTTTTAAGACATTACAAATAGCTTCACCCTCACTCATGATTGGTTGCTATTTAAAGCACACAACATTCAAATTCTGGCAAGCCATTGGAAAGGAACCTCCATTTGCCTCATCAGCCAATGAAATCGAAGATGACAAAAGTTCACGACTCCCGAATTGATGATGTGACAAATGTGGATGAATTGAATCATTTGGCAGATTTATATTCTCACTTCATTAATGGTGAGATGTAATTTTATTAGGCTACCCTTATCTTAATGAGGAACAATAAGTTACTGATAATAATAATAATGATAATGAATATTATTAATAATATTAGTTAAATTATGTGATGCAACCTAATAGTGATAGTTAACTTAAGTTTACATTAATATTAAATAATAATAAAAATTAATAGTTAATGATTATTAATAACAATAATACTTATGATTATTAATTGTTAATTATGAGATGTATTAGAATTCATTGAATGTTTTTTTTTCAAATTGCCTGAAGAGGGCCTCACTCCAAGTGTTATGAACGAGTTGTACACAGTCGTTCAGCTTCTCACCTCCAACATTGATGCTGAAAAATGGAGGACTGCAGGTGGCTTGCGTTCAATCAACAACTGGAGATTAATTCTTTTTAAAAAGATGTAAAAATTAAAAATTAAATTTCCCTTTTTTAGGCGGAAAATATTTTTCATCACCCAGCAATGTTGTATATTTCTCTTGCAGAGTGTTGCAAAATATCAGCAGGTAATCTTATTTTCAATGCAGTTATTTTTTACACAATAAAAATGTTTAAATTAAAATTAAAATGCTAAAATTTGAAAATCAGGAATGAAAAATTAAAAAATTACTGCTAAGTTAATTAAGTTGATTCATTATGCCAAGCACATCATCCACAAATTACATTTTCAGTTGGTTGGAATTGCTCAACCACGAAGCTCTGAAGTTGCTGTCGGAAAATAAACGCTTGAAGATGTTTGCTTCCGACCTCGTTCAAAACATTTCGGAACTCGTCAGCATCTCATCGCAGGAGGTGAGATCACAACATTCGATTGTTTGGTGTTCTTTTGTAATGGTAAATAGATAAAAGAATAAATGGATGAAAGGGTGAATGTTTTGTAATATGAATCGGCTTTTGGGATTCGTTAAATCGTGTTTGCCATGATTTCATTTTCTTCTTGAATTGTTTTGATTGAAAAATGTTTTGAAGTTGCTTGATTGCTTTCACATGATAAATCAATTAGTTGCACTAAATATTAAAAGTTAGTAAAACTGGGTTTTCTATAATAACTCAGCTAAACTTTTATTTAGGATTCAATTGAACCAAACAACAAACTCAATGTTAAGCCAACTGAAGCTTAACAAACTTGTAAACGAGACTTCCAACTTGTAACGAATTAGTAACCAACTCATTGCATGAGAATCTCCCTTTACACTTTCACAAGTTCATCACAACTCTAAATCGCAACAGCAATAATTACCAATCAGCAACAACTAATTATAGAAACAATAGAGGATATTAATTTTATGAAATGATATATTTGAATTATTTAAAAATTGAATTCTTAGGATCTCATAGAGGATGAAATAATCCTGTCAGGAGGGATCAACTTTGATGAAGACATCGACACCAGGTCCAATTTCCCCTCCAACAATGCTTTCAACATCTTCAAGAAGCAGAGGTTTGTTATTTTCTATATATATATATATATATATATATATATTTTATATATATGTATTAAAATATATTTTTAAAATTAAGCTAATATTATTTTATTAATATACAAGATTTCCATCTGTAAACCAAAACTGCAAGCATTTATAATTTTAATTATGTTTTATTTGCAGAGACATGTTTTATCAGCTCTTGAGAGAGTGGGAAAAGGAGCATCTCTCCATTGGCTGGTCCATGAAGATGAAGGTTGACACCATTAGAACAATCCTTATTGGCTGCCAGCCAACTCTCACCGACCAATTGCGCTTTGTTCGACTGTTCGTGTCCCAGTTAATAAAGGTTTCATCTTTTTCTTGTAAAAAGCCAATATGTCTCATGTTGTTAAATTAGATTTACTTGCAATAATGATTTAAAATTGTTAAATAATAATTAATTGATTAATTGAAGACATGCTGCTCAGGCAAGACAAACAAAGACAATTCTCAATTGACTGAACTGAAGACTGCAGATCCTGATAAACTGAAGAGGTGTTAAATGAATAATTCATGGAGATAAACTGTTCATAATATAATAATTCCCAAATAATCAATAATTCATGCAATGCACTAATTTGTAACAAATTAATACCTCATTTAACGAATATAATTTTGTTCCAAGACTCCAAGGTCGCCTGGCCGGTTCTCCATCCTCGGACGCCAACCCTTGCTTTTCAAAGTCCGAGGAATTCTTCAGGGACTTCATTTCTTTATCCTCTGACAACTCGTTCCACGTGCTTCTCGTTGATGCAATCTACGCAAAGATTGAGGATGTTTGTTCAACAATTTAATTCAAATTTTGAATTAATTAGCGGCCTCTGATGCTATGCACATGGTGGCTTAAAAATTATTATTATTAATATTATTATTGATAGAAAAATTAGCTGCATTTATTTGTTTAGTTAGTTGATTAAATGGCATTACAATTTCTTCTCAGGTGTCCGAATCGACAGTCAACCTGGTCCACGATTCAAGTTCAAATTGTGACACGACATCAACATCTTTTGTGAGTCTCAACAAGTTTATAACTTTTTAAAATAAGTTTATAGGTAATGGTAATTGATATTCTATCATTTCATAGATAGATTATAATGATCTCTATTATTTCATTCATCCATTACTAGATCAATTGCATACATTAATAAAAACTTAAACCAATTAATTATTTTATTAAATGAAATTACATTGCAATTTAAATTTCCAGCAAAGTGGGTTTCTGAATGAGATTGTGACCCTTCAAATACTTGGAAAGTTTCTTGGCTTTGTGACCTTCCTTCCTTACAGGACCGATGAGAACCTCACCCAGTTCGACGAGTCAGCACTTGTTGCTATGAGGAACAGGGTTATTAAGATTTTGATGTTGTTTTTTTTTTGGAATTTTAAATAAAATTAATTTAAAACTTTAATAAGTTATTTGCGAAATATTATTATTATTATTATTATCAACATTATTACTATTAGTTAATTATTTTACTTGAAACTACTTTCAGCTCCCAGAGCGTGTTGGCGTCCTCTGCGTCCTGAAGCAGCACCTCCATCGGGGTTCCCTGGTCATCGGGCTCTCGTGGTCCCTCAACCACCTCAGCCTCATGGACAACATTGCCACCCGTCTTCAGACCACCATCAACGTCTTTGAATTCCTTGTCGCCATCTACCAGTAAGTTTGCAGCTTCATGTGTGTCGTGGCTGATTGATTTGATTTTTGGAAATGATAGTTGCAATCTGACTGTTCCATTTAGTTATTTATTAATTTTGTAATCACAGGTGGTGATTTATCAAAGCATTGCTTATTTTGATAATAATTATAATAACAAATTCATTTTTAAAATGCCAAAAGCTTAACATTAATTAAAGTTTTCATAAGAGTTAGTAAGTAATTATTCAATTTTAATTAATTAGTTAATTTTAAAATTTTATTTTCAGTTCTTCCTTTGATGTCTTTTCAAATTCAAAATCCAAAATGTTTGTCCTCTTGTCCAACATGTTGGGATGGTTTTTCGAGGTTTGCAATTGTTATTAAATTATTAAAATTAAAGAAATTTATTATAAAGTTATTTTAATCTTCAATTGATTTTTAATTTTAAACCAATCAGCTGGACTTATTTCCAAAAGATCTTTTATTCAACAACTTTAAAACTCTCGATTCAATTGAGTTGGAACGCTTAAAAGTATCTTTGGTAAGTTTAAGTTATTTTTTTTACTGAGTAAAGTACTTGCAGTAACATGTTGTAAATGTGTGCTTGTCAGTATGTGCTTGTGATGTTGTAAATGTGTGCTTGTTCTTTAAAACAATTTTTGAAAAAGTGATAATTCATTTTCAATCGTTCAGGACCACAACATAAATATCTCACGAGAAGTGATTTCCAGATGTCAACCGCTGCATTCAGGTTTCAATTGAACTGCATTCACCTTTTAATTGCTTATTGTTGACCTTATTAAAGTAATTTAATGACGTAGCGCTAATAAATTAACCGATGAATTTAACATCAGGCCGAATCCAATACGTCCTTCAGCATTGCGACGTTCCTCACAGATCCGAGCAGCGTGGAAAACATCCGACCAGGAAAATCAACCCAAAGTCTGCTCCCCTCAACTCCATCAATCACCTCAGTTGCAACCTTAAGGAAGAAATTAGTGCCACAAGTGATGTCAAGGTAAGAAAGGAATTTTAGAATCTTTACTCCAAACCATCTTAGTTATGCAATGGACTTTAATCAAATAAGTAATAATTATTACAAACTTTCAGTTGATTTGCAATTTGCCATGGCACCAAAAATAATATGAAATATAAGATATAAACAGGTCTATATATTTTAAGATAGGCTGATTGAAATTAAATTATTGCAATTAAAAGTTAATTAAAATAATTTATTTGTTAAGTTCTTTTAAAATTTTTAATTGTGATGATAATTGTGTTTTTACTTGCAGAAAAAGTTGGAGGTGAGTTTCTTTGAGATGCATTCTGCTTCTCTGAAGAGGTCAGTTGAGTTCGTCTGCGAGAGGATCTTCTCCTCGTGGGTTCTCGTCTTCCAGGTGAGGATTTCAATGCGGTGTAAAAATACCCCTTGTTTGATCGATTAATTCATTTTATTTCATTATAAACTTTCGTTTTATGGATACGTTATTCTAAAAATTTTTTTTTGCAAGCAAAAATTTTTTTCATGAATAATTAGCTTAATTTAAAATTTGTTCATACTGAATAAATTTAACATAATTATGCAATGTTCAGAATCGTCAAATAAAATCTCACATGAAAAAGGCTCAGATCTTTGCCAGAGACTTAGCGGCCAGCCTGAGTGAAGGTTTTGATAAGGTAAATTCAATATTTGCAGATTTCAATCTTGCAATTGTAATTGTAATTGTAACTTAATTTATGTAGCACCAAATGCATAGTTTCAGGGGCGCTTCTTGTAACCATTTATATAGCGCTCCTTCCCAAGGACACTTGTGTCACTGAAGGCTGGGATTCGAACACATTACGCCTATTGCCATTACCGCCATATGCAGGCACGAAACCCTTCCAGCCAGCCTGTACACTGCAAAGCAGCTTTTTTGCCCAATGATAATAATAATAATATTTATAATAATAATATTTATAATAATAATAATAATATATTGTATGCTTCTGAACAGAAATGTCTCATCAGTGTCATAAGCAAGAAGGCAGAAGAGTTGAAACATGACTTAGTTTTTGGAGAAGATTCAATGCTGGAGTTTGTTCATATTATTATTATTTGAGGAGTGAAATTTTATTTCTTAAGAGTCATTTGGTCTGAAATTTTATAATATTAATAATGTTCTATTAAAATGGTGTGCAAATTAATTAAGGGAGTTTCATTCCTGACAATGATGGTAAAAGCTAATCATTATGTGTCATATTAGCAACAATTTTTTCATGAATAATCAATAAGCTATAATACCAATTGGTAATATAACACTGCAAAGCATTCCTAATGTTTAAGCTCGTGGCACTATGCAAATACATTAATCATCATCGTCATTATTATTATTATTGTTATTGCTATCATCATTACTGATATTATTATTATTATTGTTATTGCTATCATCATTACTGATATTATTATTATTATTGTTATTGCTATCATAATTACTGATATTATTATTATTAAAATGACATTTGTTAATCTACTTGCACAATTGAAGTTCAATTGCTTAAGATTTTTTTAATAAAATGTTATAAAATGTAACATCTGCATTTTACCAGCTCATTTTGTGAGAGGGCACAACTGATCCTGGCAAACCTCCTCCCGGAGTCAACAGTTCCTCAGGTTCTTTCCATCTCCACAAACATCTGCTGCAAGAACATCAAGGAAAAAGCTTTCGACTGGAAAAGAGGAAATTTGTCTCCTGGTGAGTTGTTAATGTTTAGTGTAGTAATAATTTATTAATTTACACTTGTTAATGCATGAATAATTTTGTAATGTATATTAATAATGATAATTAGAAGAGGAGAATTTTTTTGTTTGAGAAGTTTGAATAAATAACGGAATTGCATTTTTTTGTTTGCTAGTTAACCTCATACTGTGCTTATTTTATTATTATTATTTATGACTATTAAGTGCGAATGAGCAAACGATAATCAAGTAATTAATGAAATTAATTATCAAAGTCCAATTAACCTTCAGACACCTTCACAAAGGAGATTGCCTCAGAACTGAACAAGCAGTTCCAGCTGCACGACCACCTCTCAGACCATGTGGTCCTACTCAGCAGACAAAACAAGAGCTTCACAAACTCAGAAGATGTCATCGAAATCATTCGCACAGGTGGCAACAGGGAGACATGTTGTTCACCTGCCAATCCAGGTGTTGAATCTTTCAATCGATCGGGGAGGTCGGTCGATTCGAAGGTCTTCAATCGGAGCTTCGTCGAAATCCGGGATGATTGTGATGATGATGATGATGACATCAACAAATCCATGAACAATCACTCCATGTTGTTTGCACTAAATGCAAGCGAATCTCACTTCAACGACCCGAACGTTTCACTCCAAGAAAATCCAGAAAAAGAAGACAAAGCTCCGATCAAGCGAAGAGGCTGCGAAAGTCAAACAAGAGTTTGTAAAATCGAGGAAGAAGAAGATGAGGTGCTTCTTCCATCGGAGGTGATCGTGTCGGTTCAGGACCTGTTGGTGTCTTTGTCGATGCGCTCGGTCGAATCGAGATCCGAGATCAAAAGGGTGCTTTGTCGAGTCAAAAGAGTCTTGGAAGATCCTTACAAAGTAAATTGCACTTTCTAACACCTGTTGGAAATAGCTCAGTTATTTCATTTGCATGTAATCTTATTAATATTAAATTTAATAATGTATAAATGATAATAATGAGTTCATGAAGATTATAAACTGAAATAATCAAAATATTTTCTCAATATTTAATAACAACTCTCGACCAATAATTCCACTCAGCTCCTCCACGAACAAGCAAGAACCCTTCTCCACTCGTTGACCATCTCTCTGGCTCTCACCATCAGTTCGTTTGACTGACGTCATTTACTAATATTGATAATGTAAAACTTACTAATATTGATAGTCTAATACTAACTAATGTAATGTATTGACTGATACCTGATATTTTCATATATTTAATAAAAAATAAATAAAACAAAGATAAATTTTAATCCAGTTCGAGAAGCAGAAATGCTATGGGACGATCATTTGGAAGAAGAACTCATGTCCGTGTGGAGAGGCCAGGTTGATCCTGACGAGTTCCAAGAACTCTTCCATGCTGCCAAAACCATTGAGGTTTATTGGGTTTTATGATGATTGATTGATTGAGAGTCATGATAATGATAGTAATAATGATGAAAATGATATAGAGTGATTGAGATGCCACACATCACACATCTTAATTGCAATTATGCAGCATCCTGGACACTTAACCACATAAAATACAAATGATTAGTGCCAGTCGAATAACAGCCGGATTATCATGCCGGAGGTTATGTGGGGGATAGCTAACATAACATTCTGAATTGTAATGGAAATGTGAATTTAATTAATTAAACCATTAATTATCCAAAATTGATGTTATGGTGACTCATTTGTTTCCTATGAAAATAAATATTATTGCAAGATGAAATGTTATTTAGATTTTATATGAATGAAAATTATGAATAATTTATATATTTGTTGTTGTTTTTTGTTTCAAAGAGCTCCATCTTGCAAACAATCCTAAAAAGACTCCACAAGGCAGGTATCATTATCAGGATTGACTGAAGAACAATGAACAACTACCACAATCTGAAAGTTTATTGAACTGTTGCTCAAGCTAAAAAATTACTGAACTAAAAAATTTGAACTGCTGCATGCTTTTATTTACAAAAATAATATCTTTATAAAAAAAACCTTTTTTGAATTATCATGATTTCAGACTGTCGATTTAAAGACAAAAAAAACAAATAAAATTAAAAAGCAATTGCAATTTTGTTTAAATTGTTCGCCGAAATCTCACAACAGTTCATTGACGAATCGCTTGAGTCTCTCCAGCCTCAGGTCAATGTCTGCCATTCCAAGCTCGGCTTCCGAATTCTCGGCTGCGGTGAATAAAAACATTGTGGTTATTATTAGATGCCGACATGGTACTTAGTGCTGGTTGATTCAGGCATGAGGTGCTTGATTATTGAAAGAAGTGTTGAGGCTTAAAAGAAATTTTAAAATATAACTCAGCAAGATAATAGACAGGAATTCATTGGATGGAGAGATATGTAAATAGATATGTAGAGAGATAGTTTGTAAATGCTTCAGTCCTACAAACTTTCTGGTTCGACTCGTTTTGACCTCCTGAACTTTCTGAAATTTGCTTTGCAAACTCTGCAAAGTTCAAAGTTGTAGCTGCAGTTTGCTTTGCAAATATAGGAAATAGCAGGTCATAATAATGGATGACTTGGTAATGGAAATAAAATAAATTCTTTATTCTTTATATATTTAAAATTGGTACCAGAATCAGTTTTAATAAATTAAATTTCTGCACTGATCAACTGCTTACTTCTTTTGGCGAGCAGAAATGCTTGAGGCACAAGATTCTGTTGACGAGTGGTTGTTAGGTTCAGCAGGTTCTCCTTTTAAAGGAGAATTATTCATTCAGATATGACGAGTTCAACTGATGCAGAATGCGAACATTTGTGTTTTATGTGAATTTAATTTTTATCTAAATCAATTGTTGTGATGGATATGTAGAATGAAGGAACAAATTCAGTGTTAATTGCTCACTTTTCCTTCCATTGTCAGAAGAAAGGCGACTCCTTCTTGATTCTATGGAGGATTCCCTGTGAGAATAAGTAAATATGCAAATGCATTTACATTCCGCTAGAATTTATTTTAATCAGTTGTACATTTTTGGTTTCGTTAAAACCAGCTATAACTGAAATGCAATGGTTTCAACATCGAAAAGGTAATCCTAATAACCAAGTTCATTCTTCAATTAAACAGAATTTCTATTTAATTCCAACTCCCTACAACAGAATATGTTGACTTGCCTTAAAAAGTTAAAGCAGACGTTATTGTTACTTAATAACTAATCAAATCTAATAATATTCTTATTGAAACTTAATAACTAATCAAATCTATTAATATTCTTATTGTTGAAACAAACCTCTTTTTCTGAATTTCAAGCAGCTTATTCTTCCTCTCAAGGACATAGGCAGTTGGATCAAATCTGGATCTGTGACTGGCTGAAGAAGGAAAATATAAACTATAATAATAATAATAATAATAGCCTGTCTGCCTTAAGCCTTTGAACTTTTGGTCTTGGTGGAACAGTTGAGATTTAATTGTTTTTAAGTAGTTATTTTAATTAATTATTTAATTTTAATACGAATAAATTATTGCTTAACCATCATCGTGATCTAGACAACAAACTAAGCAGACCATAAATTGAATTTTACCATCATTATCATTATTAAAACTTAATTAGCTAATGCCATCGGCACATTGCACAATGCATCAATAAATGAATTAATTAATTCATATTAATTAATTTATATATTACCAATTATACATAATATCAATGTCACTCGTGAATTCCTGATTGTTGTAATAAATAAATTCTCCGTTAAAATGTAATTTTCACCCGAATGCGAAGAAGGCTTCCTGTTTTGTCCAAATGAAGATGAATTCTTTTGGGGATCATCTGATAGGGATCTCACCTTCATTGATGGAATGAGGTCTCTTCGACAGTTTCTGGAGTAGCTTTTGAGGATTAAAAAATAAATTTATAAAAATAATTAATTAAAAGACATTTCTTAATATCTAATGCATACATTTCTAATGTAGTAATAAATTTCTATTTAATAATTTGGAATTATTATGAATTAAGCTTTAGAACTGCTCTGGTCAGGAAAATAATAAAAATAATTATAATCTTAATCCTGACATATTACATGTAATGTATATTGTAATTAATTAATTATAAAAATTCAATCACATCTGCTGACTCCTGCATGACCTTGCACTGACCCTTGACTCCAAACTCGAGTCACGCTTCCTTTCGGGGAGGGAACTCACTGAGGACACCCTGTTCGATTTAGCTCAACAAACTTATTTCACTGATGACAATAAGAAATTTTAAAATAATAATAATAATGATAATTATAATAACAATAATAACTATGACAATGATGATGATGATGATGATAATGGAGCTATTGATGATGACTATGACCATAATGATGATCTAGTTTCATAAACATTGTTGAGGTTGACTAAACGTAGAAATATGCAGAGATAACTGAGTATGTTGAATGTTCATAAGTAGACTATAAAACCCAGGTTTAAAAATGAAATCATGAATATGAATAACTAATTAAGTTTATTATTTTATTTATCTACAAACCTCTTCAACTGAAAAACTTCATTTTTAAGGCTTCGAACTTGAGTTCTCAATCTTAATTCCGACTCCTTTAACTTCTTCACCTGAGAATTTTATTTAAAATCACCTCATCAAGATGAAACAGTTACCTAATTATTTTTTTTTTTTTTCTTTCTTTATTTCTTTATTTCTTGTTTTAATTCCTGAATTTTACCTACTTCAGCAGTAAGGGTCTTGTTCTCCAGAAGCTTCTTGCCAACAGAACTCCTGTTGTTCCGGAGCACTCCATTCACGAGGTCCTTCTGCACATTGTCGAAGTTGTTGATGAAGTTTCTCAACCTGTTTGAATCCTTGCGATCCTTGTCCTTTCGTTCCAAAGTTTTCCTGAATTCTTTGAATTCCGCTTCAATTTCCGATTTTTCTTTCTTTAATCTTTCCACTCTGATGGAACCAAGATGGCATTTGAAATGATGTTTTGTCAATTAGTTTTACTGATTTAATAATTTATTGTGCTAATTGGATAATTATAATGTTATATTGAACAAAATGGCATTTTAAATGGTGTTTTGATGTTCAATTAGTTTCATTAAGATCTATTAATTTATTGTGTTAATTAGAATTACTTAACAACTTATCATATGTAAGAATAAAGTTCTAACTCTTTCTTGAGATTATTTATCTCTCGATTCTGTCCAGCAGTTAGGTTCTACAATCATAATAAGTTCTTCAATTACGCTAAGATTACATTAAGTTGTACAAAAATATTAAGTTGTGCAGTTATATTAAGTTGTATAATAATATGAATATCTGAGACATTAAAACAATTCTTAAACAGTTATTCTTTGAACACACACTTTTTATCACCTGTTACTATCCTAAATATCAATCATAACTCAATAATTCTTATCCATAAATTCAAATTTAATTTAAAAAAATTGTCAAAAAGTCAGGAGTTCATCAACCTATTTATCGATGTTCCTCCCCATCTGATGAGGCACAAATATTTTAATATTTATCATAAAAATTACAAAATCACAGACAATCATCATCACAACCATAAAAACCTGATTGCGATAAGTTGCAAGCTCTAATTGAACTTTCTTCAGTTTTTCTTGGAGAAGTTTCACGTCGAGAACACCGAGGTAATTCAGTGCAAGAGGATATCTTGTCCTGTTGGAGTGAGTTAAAGTAAATTCATCCTCATTTTGACCAACTGAGAACTTGTAAATAATAGAATCCAATTTTAAATTAGGATCAATTAGTGATATATTACATTATTTAGAAGTAATTGCTCAAATTGAATAGCCCAAATTAAATTTGTTAACATAGTCAAACCTGTCAAATTCACCGACATGATGCAAAATAAGAAATTTTCTTTCATTCAATGTCTGAGAGGATGATTGTAGGCACTGCAGTGTATTATGTACACCAAATTTTTTGTTTCTTAAAAGTTCAATTTCAGAATAATTCAGAAGTTGAACAGTGACTGAAGAACTCGTCTGGAAAATTGAGAGAATCAAAGCCAATGAAAATTTATGGTTTAAAACAATCGTTACTAACTTCTTTTATAGCTGATTCCAACATAGACATAAAAACAGGAAATTTTTTGAAACTTCCAACCTTCCTGGTAAGCTCCTCAACAACTTAAAAGACATTCAAATTAGTTAGTTCAATCCATTCAATTCATTTATTTCAATCAATATCTTACAATTATCGTCAAAAGTACTTTTCCATTTTTCGTGGCTTTCAAGATCTTCAACTTCGATGGTGGCAGTGTTGAAATTTACATTCAAAATTATTTCAAACTGACGACCGTCTTTAACTTTAGTTTTGGATGCGTGCATTTTTGGCGTCTTAAGTTCACCACAATGCGATGGTTTCTTATCTTATTATTAATTAATCGTAGAGCAAAGCATAACTGAAATAAGGCATTGAGTTAATGAATTCCACAAACGAATCAAAAATAATACACAAGTTAGTTACGCTCGCGTTAGTGGCAACCGAGCAACTCCAATGTTGGAAATTGAAGCAGAATTGTGAAATAACTCACAATTTGTCAAATTACTTTTTAATATTTTTTATAAATTGCAATAAATTGTTGATATCGCACCAATAATAATAATAATAGAATAATAATAATAATAATAATAATAATAATAATAATAATAATAATAATAATAATAATAATAATAATAATAATAGAATAATAATAATAATAATAATAATAATAATAATAATATATAATAATAATAATAATAATAATAATAATAATAATAATAATAATAATAATAATAATAATAATATAATAATAATAATAATAATAATAATAATAATAATAATAATAATAAGAATAATAATAATAATAATAATACTAATAATAATAATAATAATAATAATTAATAATAATAATAATAATAATAATAATTAATAATAATAATAATTAATAATAATAATAATCATAATAATAATAATAATAATAATAATAATAATAATAATAATAATAATAATAATAATATAATAATAATAATAATAATTAATAATAATAATAATACTAATAATAATAATAATAATAATAATAATAATAATAATTGAAATTTGTTTCTAATTAGCCCGCTAATAACCATATTCCACACGACAAAGACAGTTATCATTTCCTCTTTTTCCAGGGGTTGCGGCAAACACTCTCACAATTTCAAAAGATAACTTATTTAAAATAAGTTTTTTTTTCTGGCCAAGCGTTGGAGGGGCAACAATTATGGGGGTGAAATTATTAATAGAAATAATATATTTCTTCATAATATTTAATAATTTTGTTGTTGGAGTTCAGTGCAAGAGAAAATATAAATGTCTGCACACATAAATTTAGTATTATTTTGTCTGCCAAAAATTACAAAGTAGCATAAGTTCCCGCGTCGTCTCAAGTTGCTGGTTAGTCTCGTTCATAATTAGCCTATTCAAGTTATTAGACTCTGCTGCCTTGCAACTTATTTTCTGGACTGTTTTGAAGCAAAACAGCTCTACAGTGTTGGCAATAACGTTAATGGCAGCTAATTTTGTCGAATTGCGGTTAAATAATTGGATTGTGACTCTGAACTTATTACCGCATGAGGCTAATAAAACATAGTTCCTTAAAAGTAGTTTATGGGTTGACATGATATTTTATCGAGAAAATTAATTACATAACTTACTAATTTATTATGCAAGCATTATTCAAAGATTTTACTTGGAAATGATGAATGGATAATGGTAATCATTAGTGAGGCTTTAATTATTGGATGTTTCATGGGATCTTTACTGGGGTTTTGCTGAAATTTGTTACTCCATTCCAATAATATTTGTTAATTATATTTACCAATATTTCGTTTCAAAAACATATTTGCAAACACAAACTTAAATTAATTTTCAATTAAAGTGACAATACTGACTTTCATTTAGAAGATTTAAATGAGTGTTAAACGCAAAAATTATTAGATTGCGGCTTATTTAGATCAACACTTATTGAACACCTGAAAACATTTTATTAAACAATATGATAGAAATATTTCTCCATTTCATCCTTGGAGTCCAAGGCATGCATGGTGATACAGTTCTTGAGCATTGCGCATTGATAAAACAGATAATCACGAGGAAGCGAATGTAATGCATGTAAATTTATAAAATATTTTTAAATATTCAAAAAGCATTTGAATTCAATTTTTCTGCAGATGAATGGGGTTAAGTTGCGAAATAAATGAATAAAATAATTTCAAAAATATAAGCAATAAATAAATGTTGTCTCTGGAATCCATAAAAATCGGAAGCAATCAGAATGTAGCAGATTGTTCTGCGGTTGGCTGTTCATTCTTAACTTCTGATGGCTTATCCTTTGGATGCTTTGGTAAGGCAACATTCTCTGAAATTATTGATCCAAATAGAGTTAATAAAAAAAGCAATTATTGGATTGCAACAAAAAAGAAATATTTTCGAACCGACCTCTTTTTCGAGAATAGCCAACAGGAAAGTCCTAAAGAATGCGAATGCCTCATTCATTTAAAATTTATTTAAAGTAATTCAAGGTTGTTTTGTTTTAATTAAATGTTTAAGCAATTATAAAGAAAAGGTTATTTTGTTAATAATTTTATTCCTTGTGTTTTTTTTTAAATACTCTTTCATTTGCTTCAAACTCTTGACATCTATACCTAAACCGACTCCAATAGAATTTGTGGTATTATTTTTCTTTAAATTAATTATTATCTAATAAAATACTTAACCTAAATTGTTTTCATCAATTTAAACAAGAACAATTATTCTCTAATCCTCACTTTAGTGATGATGGGGCAACAGCAACAGCCGAAGTAAACGCAGCAGACGATTGAACAGGCCAAGGAAACGATGCCACCAACGACGTTTAAAGCCAATAAGGTGGAAGCCATTCCTAACCTCACCATTAGATTGTGTTTAGGAGGCTAATAAAATGCAAGCGTGTCATTGTTTCTTGCAAGTAATCTTACAGATTCATACTCAAAATCTGGACAAGATATGCAAAGACATTGGATTTTTGTCAAGTTTTTATAACATTTGAAGAGATAATACTTTAAAACAAGTCAAACCATCGTCGGGGCATCGGAAACATATCCTAATAATCCCAAAACAACATCAGACGCTGCCATGGAAACAGTAGCCAGAGAAACTGCTGCCGCCGATACGCTGAACACGAGGAATGCTGTTTGCTATATCAATCATAAAATCTCATGAGCGCAAAAAAACTTCTGAAATGTTCCTGCTTTTCTAACCAATGCACTCTTTGTGGATCCGAGGCTGCAGGCAAATCCAAACACTCCGGACAGGAGAAACTAATTATTAATGTAAAAGGTATTATTAAGTAAGTTGTATAACAACCATCCGGGCCGCCGAGAGGAGGCAAGAGTCATGGACTTCCCAGGTCTTAAAATATTGTAATCACCTTTTTTGCTTTCCATTATTAAATCGAGGAACTTAGTTGCTTACAAATAGGTACACCAACTACTTGGGCATATAGTAAATAAATTACAAGAATCCCTGGTTTAGGGCCAGAAATTCCTGTCGGCTGCCCTGATAGCCTACATCCGCAAACTAAAAAATAATTATTGCAGAGTGATCAAATTTGGCGCGAAAAATTTAAATAAACGCTAATTTTAAAGTAAATTGAGAATTTTATTAAACAAATAACAAACAAATTATAACACGACGTTCTGTTATCAATTTTACAGCGTTCAAGTGTTTTGATTACCACTAAAGGCACTATAATCATAGTCATCATCACCTTGTTTCGTAAATTAATCTAAATATTAGATCTACAACGCAACAATATCTTAGAAACAAAACAAAATAAATATTTAGGTAGTTCGGAATGAGAGTTAATTATTAAACAAATTACTCACCAGGATTCCGCCCCAGACGCCGTAGCCCGTCAAAAAAACGATTTCACCAATAAGTTCCACTTGTTTAGAGTTTATGATTTCGGCTATGTTAAGGCTAATGCATAGTAAACCGATCAGAATTTGCAAGATTCCCAAAACTCTAATAGCAGTGCGGTGACCAGCCATTTTAGATGCCTTATCGAAACTTCAAGCATGGCCCTGTATTTGTAATGATACGTCTCGCTTATTAGCCATTTATTAGTTGGTTAATCTTTAGTTTTATTGCATATCTAGATGATTAGGAGGCGTGGTTGATCTTTAGGTGATTCACTTTTAAATATCACTTGAAACCTACACAACCACCCTCTGTTTTCATGCCAGAATCACGTCGAATTATGTGACCAGGCATTTTTGAATTTTATCGAGTCACTGGTGTTCACTTAATTAAACCAATTTACACAATTTCAATTGTCGAAAAGAAATTACGCTTAGGACCTTGGAAGCTATGGTTGGAATGATTCATAAAGCAAGAAACAAGTTGAGGCACGTTCAGTCCTTCATCAAAACAGTGTGCATCTCAGCGCAATCAAACACTCACGTTTGCAACCACCTAATTGGTTATCTAATTAGCTTTGCAAATAACGTTGCCAATTATTTATCATACTTAGGTAATTATCTAACTGAATATCACTGATCAATGGAATGTCTAAGAAAAATCGAAAATCTTGAGAAACAAGAAAGTCAGGTGAGAGATTAGGTCATTACTTGGTCGTGTTTTGATTGATGGACCACTGTAACATCCCCAAAGGTAAAGGAACAATTGTGTCAAATTGCTTCTCTGACGTACAACATCGAAGATCTCAAAGCGGAGAGAGAATCTCTGTTGAATGCTAACAAAGAGTTGGCATTAAAACTAAATGATCAGGAGAAACTCTTGCATAAAATGAATGCAGAAATAAAAGCTGCTTATGGTGCTTATTACAATACTAACAAGTGAGTCAAGTAGATTAAATAGTTTAAAACTGGATTATTAAATTTGGCAGACAAAGTAGAAAGCCTTCAGAATCAAAAGAAAATATTTATGGAGGATATGGAAGAAGCTGCCAAAAACCACGAAGATGCAATTATAAACAAAGACTTGGAAATGAATCAGAAAGTTAATTAATTTAAAGTTTTAAAAACTGATTGAAGATGAAAATATTCTGGAATGTTCAATTTCAGTCTCAGCAGGTTCAAGAGATGTCAGAAAAAATATCTTTCCTTCAAAATCAAATTCTCAAAATTAAAGAAAATAATTCAATTTTGTCAGTTACTAAGGCTCTGTAATCAAAACATGTTATAATTTTAAAATGGAAATTAAATCTATTTCCTCTTCCAGATTGCAAAGAAAATTGACAGAGGAAATAAAAAAAATAAAAGGTTAAGACCATAAAATAATTTAAATTATAAAAAAAATTTTTTAAAAATTCAAAAGAATCTAAACTAGAAAAAACAAGTGAACAAACAGAGACATCTCATATGCAGATGCACTCGGTGAAAAAGAAGATGTTCTGACAAAGACATTGAGTGACTTTGAGCAGTTGAAACATCTCTCAGCAGAGGCACAAGAGAATTCAAAGAACAAAATTCAAAATCTTGAATCGGAAAAAGTGCAACTTAACACTAAACTCTTGCAGATGGAGAAGTCTGAAAGCAAACTGAAAGATCTCTTGGTGAGTCTCTACTGTAGTTGTTGTTGTCGTCATGGTGATTGAAATAGAAAGTGCACGCCTTTTGACAGAATCATCAGGAAACCAAAACAAAATGTCATCAAATGGAAATGAAGTAAACATATATTCTGCAACCAGAGATAAATAATATTTCAAAATAATTTTTTTATGGAAATAGCATCCCTATTTGCAATTAACAACAATTTAAAGTTGAATAAGCTCTGAATTGATTATAATCTTTTTAATTTTAATCACAAGATTTTTAATATTTTCAGTAAAAAGGAACAAGAAGTTAAAAACAGACTTGAAGGCATGAATAGATATATTACAGAACTTAAACAGGTGAGCTTCTAAGGAATAAGAATTACAAATAATAACAACAACATCATTGGCTAATTCATAAGATCCGACGATATTAGTGGTTTATAAGGTTAAATTAATATTCTAACTTCACTTACCTAGTATGGTAATTAATTAATTAATTAATCGTGCTTAATTACTCTGAAGAAAGAAAAGGAAATCTCACTAAAAGGCCGGAAATGTTTGGAGGACTTTCAAGGCTTGATTGTCTCCATGAAATTTCCAAAGAATTATTACATTCCAGTGGAAAATCATGGGAACAGAAATGCCTTCACTGTGGAGATGGTTTATGAAAGAATTCTCAAAAACATGAATTCTGTTGTTATAGCAATAAACAAGTACCACCTGGATCAAATGGACGTGGTTTGTGAAAGAAAAAATTTAATGCCATTTTCTTCGTAAATTATAAGAAGCTGAAATTTATTGTAATCTATTTTTTTAAATATTTTAAAATAAAAAGATTATTTATGACAATAAATGTTTCCATTAACTACAATATTGGTGTTATTTAAAATAATTAAAATATTTCTCTCCCAACAGAACCAAGACTTGTGCAGCAAAATTGAAAGCTTAAATCATGAAATTGGGAAAAACAGAACAAAAATTCAGCAGGATAAGGTTACCTGGAAAGCTTAAGTTAACTAAAAAAAAATCAATTTTAAATATTTCTGCATTTAAAACTGCAATGAGATGAAATAAATCCAAACATTTTACATACAAATCTACCAATATAAAACTTAATTTAAAAGGGGACCATAGAAAAGCTTGAGAGAATTAATGAAGAATTGAAGGCAAGCATTCTATCCCTTCAGGAATCATTGCAAAAGATTGAAGACAAGTCAAAGCAGGAGGCAAATAGTTACGAAAAAAGAATCAGGCATTTAACTCAACATGTTTGTAGTGACTGAAACAGTTATTTGTCTTATTTAAAAAAAACTGATTTAATTTAATGTTACAGATGAAATTATGCAAGAGAGAGATTGATAGCAAGGACAGCATAATTTCGAGCATAATGGTGCACTTCAACAGTGAATTGTCCATCTCAACTCAGAAGCTTCAAGACATTTGGAATGAAAATGAATCACTAAAAAGCCTTTTGACGAGCTCAAAAATTAGGGAAGAAGAATTAGAGGTTCTGTGTGGACTTTGAACTCTTCCTCAAGTTGATTCATTATTTGTTAAATTCCAAGATTCCTTGTAGCTGTGAACCAATTTTTTAAATTATAAATAATTGAGTTATTTTGTAAATCCATGTAAATTTTGGAAACCCCATTCTTTATTGTTCGTTCAATTATCAGCAAAGTATTGGCGAACTGAAAAGCCTCCTAAAAGAATCGCACCAGAGAGAGGAACAAGCGAGAGAATTTCTACAAGAGAAACACACATCTCTAAAGTCGACCTGCCAACAACTGGAAGATGCAAAACTTCTGTTGATGACAACACATGGCCATCATCATGCATGAAACAACAAAACTTTTTTTTGCGAGAAACAAATTGAATCACTAAAGCGTAACACAGCATGACTTTGCTTATCACTAGGGTAGTTAAAAACTGAAACAAAATGGAAACCTTCAGAATTGCTCATTTAAACATATTTAAATTTAAGATACTGGTATTCCCTCATATGAACTACACAATTATCCAACACAGAATTAGATTTCTTCAATTATTGTTATTGAAAAATAATGTTGATGAATATTTGAAGTTTGGTCTTAACATTTGTGATTAAGCAGAAAGAGTACTCTTATTTCAACAAATCTCTTTATCCAGCAGCCAGCTTGAAAATTATTACAAAGATGTTGACACCAATCAATGGTACTGCAATTTCAAGAAAGAAAATTCGTTACCCATTGTAAACTTTCCATGTTAATGCAAAGAGTGCAATTTACTTACTCCTCATGACTGTCCTTATTGAACGAATTAGGTTCAAAAGTTGCTGCCTTGGTCCTGGTTTGTCTTCAAATCCTCGTTGGTTAGTTCCCCATCCAACTGCAAAGAAAGTTGCCATGCAGTTGCTTTCACTGAGTTACATGCTCAACAATTTAGAGAAATGGATAGTAACTCTTCGCAAGAAACCTCTCTTCGTGTAAAACGCAAATGGCGTTCAAACACAGCAAGGCAGCCTCTATCAGAGAATAAAGCGAGAATCCCATAGCGTATCTAGCCGAAAGTAAAACAAGTGTTCCATGATATCAACATTGCCATAATTTGTTGACGTGGCTTCCAAAACTAATGCGATAAAATTATCAATTTACATTTATTACATTAATTTTTAAATAATTAAATTCTTGAAATGTATAAAAATCAAAAATGTGGAAATAGTACAGCAAATCAAATTAAATTACAAAAAATAAATTAATAAAACAAATTTTTATTATTTATGTATTGTTTATTACATTTACATATTATTTAAAAGATAATTAAATTGGTGACTATCATTTCGCTTATCGTTCTGTGTTTATATTTTTTCGACGGGAGCGTGCTCTCGTTTACTGACTCCGAAATTTGAGCTATTCTGAAACATCGGAGTATTAATAACTTTGAAGACAACACTTTATAATGGTAAGGTATAATTTGCTAATAAGTTAGATGCTTTTGAAGTAGTTTTGCACCTTGGAAACGTCATGGACTTTCGTTATCATCTAAATTTATTTTACTAAAAATGTTCAAAATGCAATTGCCTAAGCTGAACAATTTGTAATATATAAATTTTTACATTTACTCGTTATGCTTTAAACGTGTTATTTTTTTCATAATTAGATGTATTTTTTTAGATAGCCTTTTATGTTTATTGGCTATAACTAGACAGAACGAAAATTGTTCTTGCAATAAGTAATGTACACTATATAAAAGTACAAACTAGCCACAAATTAAAGTTAATGAATACGAACAAGAGAAAAGCACGGTCAAACCATTTTATTTGTAGCCCCAGAACGAGTACATTGATTTGCATAGGAAAAGGCATGGAAGGAGACTGGATTATGAAGAGAGAAAGTAAATGAGAATGATAAATTAATATGATTTTATAATTGTTAATAAATAATTGTTAATTGTTAAAATGAATGCAACTAATTAATAAATTGATGCATTGCAGGAGGAAGAAGGAAGGAAGGAGAGCTCATGAAGAATCCAGAAAGGCCAAGAAGTTGAGGGGACTCAAGTATGGGACTTTTTTTTCTTATTTAATTAATTATTTTTAATCTAATGATTAATTATTTTGGTTGTATTCTAATGCTTGTCTAATTTTATTTTCTTCATGTTTTGATTTTGCTTTTAAGGGCCAAGCTCTTCAACAAGAAGAGGCATCTGGAGAAGATTCAAATAAAGAAGACGTGAGTTGAAAAATGTTTTAATCAGCACAATGAGCAGCTTAAGAATGCATTTCAAATTTTGTTTCAATCAGTTTGAAGATGCACGAGGAGAAGGACACCAAACAAAAGGCGCCAGAAGATATGGATCCGGGAGCCAGAGCCAAGTACCTGCTCGACAGGGAGCTTCAACAAAGAGCCAAAATTCTCTCCAACACCATCAAGGAGAAGAGGAAGGAAAAAGCTGTGAGTATTTTTGATTTAATTCGTTAAAGCTGTTGTGATTGTTTTGGAATTAATTTATTCTTAATTGGCATGTTTTTCTACTTATTAATATTATCTTAGCTGAAATTTGACATAACAGTGTAGTTGATTGCATAACACTCAATTTAGGGAAAATGGGATGTTCCTATGCCGAGAGTAAATGCTGTCAGTGAGGCGGACGTCTTTAAAGTTGTTAAGACAGGAAAGTCGAGAAGTGAGTTTTTGAAATAAAGATTTCAAATTTTATTATTGCTCTTAATTTCAATCAAGTCACAATTGTAATGAAGCTTAAGAAAAGTTAAAATTTGAAGCCCAATGAATTGGGATAATTAATACATTTTAAATTTGAATAGAAATATAATTTGAATATAATTGATTAATAATTTAATGAAATGTAATTTGAATATAATCAATTAATAATTTATTGAAATGTAATATAAATATAATTTGATTATAATCCATTATTAATTTATTGAAAGGGAAGGGATGGAAGAGGATGATAACAAAGGTTTGTTACGTCGGAGATGGATTCACAAGGAAGCCACCGAAGTTTGAGAGATTCATCAGACCGATGGTACGAGCAGCTTTTTTGTTGGATATGCTTTAAAATTCGATTAAAATAATCGAGATGTCGTCATCAAAACAAATTGGTCCCAACCGAGTTTTAAGAAATGAGTTGAATGGTCTTCAATTTGCATTTTTATTAAATATTGTTTTCAGCTTTTTTAATAGCTTTAATTTACCTTACAGTGCTTGAGAGAAAATAGAGCCCATGTGACCCATCCTGACCTGAAGGCAACCTTTCACCTTCCCATCATTGGGGTCAAGAAAAACCCTAGTGCTGCCCTCTACACACAACTTGGAGTCATAACCAAGGGAACAATAATTGAGGTTTATTTTTTATTTAATTTTAAAGCTTATATGCTTTTAAAACTAGCTTCTTGTAACTTTTTTTATTAACAATTATAATTAATATCAAACTATTGATTAGAAATTATTAATTGTGATTGTAATTCAATAATTAATTATTGTAATTATTATTCTAGGTGAACATCAGTGATCTTGGTCTTGTCACAACAGGAGGCAAAGTTGTTTGGGGTGAGTGATGATAATTTATTGCTGGAATTTCATATCAAAAATTTCCAGTTGCAATTATATTATTTGGTGTTTTACTTTTGAATACTTATTAAATCATTTATTTATTAATTATTTACTAACAGGAAAGTATGCTCAAGTGACCAACCACCCTGAAAATGATGGGTGCATCAATGCAGTCCTGCTTGTCTAAATTTTTGATTAGTTGATGACAATTTCATTTCAAAAGAAATTCATTTTTGGAGGAAGTAAATATTGCAACAAAACTTAGTGGTCGACTGTGGAATTAATTTTATTATCAAAGGGTTGTTGGTAATGGAAGAGTATTGTAAAAGTGCTTTTTGTAAAAATGATGAAGTCTTGGATAAAAAAAGCATAAGGAATTCCTAAGGACTTTTGGTTTTAAGTGGACTCTGACTGCTAATGGAATCAAGAGTCCAAAGGCATTCATGCAGCAGGACAAATGTGGGATTTGATTACATTTTTTTTACAAGTAATTAAAAGTAAGTTATGTGGTTGTGTTTAGAATTTCGAACAGATATGCTTCGTTGTAAGGCTGCACTGATCTGCGAGCTTAATTTTAAGCTCTCCTTACGTCACAGATAAAGATAGCTTTCCAAGAAATTCCAAGACGCACTGATTAAAAAAAATGTTTTGGTAGAACTGTTTCGAATTTAAAATGTAAAAGCGATTTTTTTGCTTTTCGGTGTGGAAAATATCCAAAAGTCCAGAAATTGACAGGTGGCGTTTCAAAAGCTTCTGAGTTTGAAAGTTCAAAGTCTCGCACATGTCAAAATCCTAGGTATAACTTTTTACAGTTTATTAATGTCTTCTTTTTGCATTTTATTAAAAAATATATATAAGTTTTGGAGCATAAACTTTAGGTTCTTTAATATTAACGAAAATAATTATCGTCGTTAGCGTTATCATGTTAATAAATTAATACTTACCACAAAGTAACTGGTTTATAAAATATCATAGCGTAAACATTGTTATTATAATCTCAAAATCTGAAACAATGCCTAAACAAGAGTTCCAGTTTTGGAGTCCACTTAAAACTTGTTCAGAGAACAGCCGAAGGCTTCCTCGAAGGAAAATTTGATACTTATAACTGATTCTACTTCGTTATTCTAAAAAGTTGGTGCCCTTCAGCTATCTTTCCTTCTGTCAACCATTATTGTTTCAATCATATTGTCTCTGTGACGCAAAAGACAGACATTCTGGACCATTCTAACAATCAGGCAAGTGAAATATTTACGCCAGATTAATTTGTCGTTAGGATGGAAACGTTTAGTTCTATTTGAAGCATTTTCTAAAGTTTTGGATTGCGAAGTGGTTTTTTAAAATATGTATTAAGAAAAATCTGGCGTAGAACAAGTATTTTTAAGTGTTGTTCAAGAAAAATTACGTGCATGAAATGGGGGAACGGAGGGTACAATTGCGGGCCATTTTCTAGAAATAATCGTGCAAATGATGATGACCTGTTTGGAAAGAGGTTTAAATTAATTTTATCATTTAAAAATTCAAAACAATTGAAATTATATTATTATTATTAATATTATTTTAAAATGAAACTTCTGATTAAATCATTCCACTCCGAAGAAGAATATTTTCACAGCACACGTGGAGCAGACTTGAAATTATCCTTGTTATCAGCAAATTGAGTTTGTAACGAAGAAAATTGCTCTCGTTGCTAATTTAATGAAGCCGTCGTTACGATGCAATGTATAATAATTTGCATCCTCAACTGACAAACAAAATTTTTAAATAATTAAATCAGATTTTCGTTTTTTTTATAACTAATCAAACATGTACACGAATGTCACGTTCGCTGGTGCAAGGAATTTTGGGTGATTTTGAATTAAAAAACATTTGCTACTTAAGTTGAGTTTTAAAGATAAACTTCAGAGATGAGTTGTTCAAAGATGAAAGCCATCTTAAAAGAGTTTTTTCACCGAATAAGCTTACAACAAATGATCTTAAAATTAAATAACATATCACATCATGTATTATTATTATTCCGTATTAAGCAATTTATTTCAAATTTTTTAATTGAAGAAACTGCTCAATGATAACCTTAAGTCGCCCAAAATTGGTTAAATTTCTTTTTTTTTTGAAATCTTTGAAAGAAGAGACCTTCTGTCTCCTTTGATTCCACTTTTAACCTGAGGCTTCGTCGTACAAGTGGATAATGGAGGAGGTTGGAGTCAGGTAGTTGGAAGGTTTCGTCAGGGACGCATGTTCAATGGAGGCCTCTCCACAATTTCCTGAGAGGCAAAGTTGAGTAATTTATTTTTTATTAAATGCAATCTTTGGAGTTAATTCAGATTATCTATTAGTTAATTTAATAATAATAATGATGATAATAATAATTTTAATAATAATAATAATTAATAATAATAATAATAATAATTAATAATAATAATAATAATAATAATAATAATAATAATACTAATAATAATAATAATAATGATGATAATAATAATTGTAATAATAATAATAATAATAATTAATAATAATAATAATAATAATAATAATAATAATAATAATAATAATAATAATAATAATAATAATAATAATAATAATAATAATAATAATAATAATAATAATAATAATAATAATAATATAATAATAATAATAATAATAATAATAATAATAATAATAATAATAATGGTGTCTAATTCAATTTATCTTAGCCCTCATCTGCTCTCATAAAAATGTAATAAAAACATTTTCATTGTTTTCTTTGACTTCGGAGAGTTGATTCGACGCAAGTTTTAAATTAAATAAATGTTTTTTTTTGCGATTATAATTTTAAATCACCAAAAGGAAATAAAAGACATTGTTTATAAATTATTTTTGGCAAGTTTACAAGAGATATTCGTGTATTTTTTTATTTTTTCTTGAGATTTATTAAACAAAAACATTCAAACACAAACACACGGTTACAAAAACAACCAGCTTAATTATACAGATACATTATACAGCTTAATTACATAGTTAGTCATACTTTGGTAAAAAAAAAGGTCAACCCGCTGATGGGCTGCCTGTTCCAACGACGAAATTTTTTTAAAATAAAAACATTAATTAATTAATTTAATAACATTACAAAAATTACTTAAAATATAATCTATTAGTTTTATGGTTAAGCCTATTGCTTCTCTTTAGAAACGACTTTCTTTTTTGTGAATAAGAAATGAATTAAGAGACATAATTAGAAAAACAAGAGGAATTCAGTGAAGCATAAATGACCACTTCGATTATTCACGTGAACTGATGCCCTCACCCACTCAATCAAACTCCAGCAACAAGAATTTCGTTAGTGGATTTCTAGATCAATTAACTTTTTCTTACTTAACTTAACGCGTTACTTAACGAAATGCTTGTCCCCAATTTGAAATTTTCACTTAGGAGATGAGCTTAATGTTTTCGAACAAAATTGGATGCATTTGTTTGCATTTCAGGGGAGGTCCGATTGAGTCTCATGTCTGTGAGGTGCCTGGGTCACGAAAAAAATAAAAAATTCTTTTCAAAAATAAGAGTTCAGGTAGTTTAGCAGTTAAGAAGACAAATGGCACCTTTCCTCAGTTCATCTGAGTCGTCCAAGTTTGTTTCGTTATTCAAAAGATCTTGTAAAAAATAAAGCATTCACCGTTGCTAATGTTCCATTGTTCGAAAGTGCATTCACATGTCTTTACTTTCGATTCTTCAAAACCTTCAGAATTTGTTTTCTTTCAACTTTCCAGTTTAAGGATTTATTTTATTTCTAATACGATTGCTTGCAAACATGAAACTTTCAATTAGCAGTTCCCAACAAATGTTGATGTAATTTAATTTATACAAAATAATAAAATATAATAAAACGAAACAATTTGATTAAAAATACTTTTTTAAAAGCCTACATCTTGATATAATAATTATGTATTGTATTTTAATGCATCATAATAAAATAAAATATTTATTAATTTCTAAAATAACCGAATTTTATAATAATAATAATTAATTCTTGATTTTATGTATGTTTAAAAAGAATAGATTTCCATGTTAGGGAAAGAGGGCAGGGAAGGCGTTCGTTGTGTGAAACGAGTTCGTTATGCGATGCATTCACGCTTTCTTGACGGTGCTCGTTATACTGAACGTTCGCTATATGAGGTGTTCGTTAAGAGAAGTACCTGTGCACATGAATATTTAAAAAGCCAGTGTTTGAGTTACAAAATGTAAAAAAGTAATTAAAAAGCGTTCCTAAAATCACACTCATCAAAATTATATTTTAAAAATATTTACAAATTATTAAAAATTATAACTTAAATTTTTTTCAAGTTACTGTGATTACAAGAAAACATGTTTTCCAGAATATTTTGGATGCTCAGATTAAAGACTGGCGGAAGATTCCTCATTAAATAAAGCCAATGCTTAAATTGTAAATAAAAAAAACTGGAATTTTGCGTTTAGAATATAAAAATAAGCACAAATTATATTTAAACTTAATCTTATGTTTAATCCGATTAATTAAGGGATTAATTGTAATAATTAAAATAATAATTTACCACGTGCACCATACATCTTCTATGAAGCTGATACATTCATGCATTGAACGCCTACTCTTTTAAAAAGGCGCCAAACAGGCAGACGGAGCTCGTTTTAACCTTTTCTGAATCTCGGCTTCTTTGTATGACGTCCTTGAAATAAATTGCGTTCATCTGTTCGAGTTAATTTTCTATAATATTTCAGAACTAATATTAAGCACGATATTAATTATATTAGTCATAATATAAAATATTATTAGTTACAACATTTTATAATATAGTATATACATATTTTATAATGTAAAATATTACTAGTTATAATATAATTATAATTATAACGCTAATTCTTGATAATAACATATTCGATAAGAAATTATTCCGAGACTACAAACTCAGTCAAATCTTCTCATTTGTTGCTGATTTTGAGAATTTACAAAACCAGGCAAGTGTATATCAGGTTTTTAAATTATTTTTAAAAAATTATTTTAACGCAATTTTATTATTTATTATTTAATTAAGCATATTTTAAAATAACTTAACACCCATTTGATTTATTTTATCTAACGAATGTTGGTAAAGATTATTCTATAATGAGCAAAAGGAGCTAAAAACAAATGTTAAATAAATAAATTACAAATATTATCGTGATTATGCTTCTTTATCGATTAAGTTGAAATGAAATTATTACTAAATGAAATTATTACTAAATGAAATTAGCAGGTTTTAAATTTCGGAGGCACGTTTTTATGTTTAAAGTCGAATTTATAAGAATAAATATGAATATATATGAATATATAAGAATATATATGAATATATAAGACTGTTTAAATTATAAGCTAAGCTCGAATTGACTCGAACTTAAGCATTTGTAAAATTTTTAATAGATTTTAATATTCTGTTTTCAAACTGATACGTACAAGTTATGATTATGATTACAAGGTAATTACCTTTATTATGTATTAATTATAAAATTATAAATATTGCTAGGGACAATGTCAAAATTGATATTACTCGAAATCAAAGACTGAAACACTAAATATCCAGTGAATACCAATAAAAATGTAATTATGCTGAAACCCACTTATCTCGACTTCGCCAATCCTATCAAATCGAATTTGTCTTATCGTTGTCTCTTGTTATTGTCCATGTTATGTCTATTCGTATAAGCCACCGATTCATAAGCCTAATATCTCGAGCACAAAAGAGGGCCGAATTGGCCACTTTACATCGATTGTATCGACTCCTTGAGATGGAACTTCCCACTTTGTCTGAGGGCTACCACGATATAATTATTCTGTTTTTTTTGTCTAAAATTGTGTTGCAGCTAGAACAAGGAATAAAAACGATAGGCCTTTGCTTTCTGGCGACATAACCGGGTTGCATATTTACAAACCAGTGTCTAGAACGACGACGTCACTTTAACCAAATTTAAGCTTTGTGAGGTTAAAACGATGACCTACTTTTGAAAAAAAATCTGTCCAATCGCAGCGCCTAAATTAGCTGATACATAAATAGTAATCAGCCCGGTTTCGTTCTAGACACGGGTCTGTAAGTAAGTAACCGGGTTCGACTGTATTTACAATAATTTCATATGTTAGTAATGCTTATGTAGTAACAGTGTTACTAAAAGTATATATTATTTCGTTTTATTTTTGATACCCAAATAACTAGTTATTGTTATTATTTGTGGTTAAGATTTTTATGAGTAATTGTTTAATTTATTTAAATTTAAGTCAAGAAAATTATCATCAGACAGAATGTTTTTAAATTAATTAAAAACTATTTTTTGTGACAAAATCAGTTTATTTAATAATATTGATAAAAACAATATTAAACATATGCAAATAATACATTTAGAAGAATTCTGAAGATTTAATGTTGTCTTTCAATGAACATGACAAGCGCTAATTGGTTAAATGTCGCGCTACACCATTTGATAATTATCCTGTTATGGCCTTGTAAAAGTATCTCAATGTGTTGAACATTTGAGCAATAATTGGAGACAATTTCACAACTTAGAAGCTTTTTATCCCGTGGTTCTTTTGCATTAACTTTGTAAAATGCGATTCACGTCAATTTATTTCTTAATTAAAGTTATTAGAAAAGGAAGTTTTAAATTAAACAATTAATATTCATTAACTATTACGATATAATTGTTTCAAATTCTGCTAGCTGCCTAGTGTCACGAACTCACTTAATGGGCTTACAGATTCTGAGAATTAAAATTGAAGCATTGTAAAAAGAATTTTTAAATGATTTAAACCCATTTAAAACAAATTTTCAATTTATTCGACACCATTTAAAAATATTTTCAATTTATTCAAAACATTAGAACCAAGCGTTGTTTTGACAGTTTTTATTTTTATCCAATCTGTCGTTTGACGTCATCAATAGATTTGAAGTGAAATTTTAAAAATTAAATTAATTTTTTATTTAAGAAAAATATAAAAAAAATTACCCAAAATTGAAAATGGAAAAGCATTTTAATGACTCATGTAACTGCTGTCTTTAATTACTTAATTATCACGTGATATCGTAGTTTCAGGATTGGTGGGAAGTTAATTGGGAAGTCAATTCTTGACTGGAAAGAACTTGGCAGATTAGGTTGAAGTAACGCAATATCTTTGGATTTGAATTTTAGTATCCACGCTTTATTCCATTTTTACGGTTGGACGGAAAAAAATTCCAGAAAAGAATCTTGTAAGATTCGAGTTGTTTGCCAATTTTAGGATGGTGGAAATGACATGTCAGAACCGCCATTGGTTGTTGCAAGTCACACCTGTTCATGACAAGTCAACTCCAAATCGGATCAATGAAGAAATCTGAGCAAATGGATATTTACTACTTATAAACTCTTACCTTCATTTTCGTCGATGTTAAAAAAATCTACAAAGTTATCCATGAAAATAATTATTAAATTACTTATTTTATTAGAAAAAGTTTTTATTTATAAATGTTTTTGAATTGTTTATTATTTCGGTATCACAATCTTCAGGATTTAAGATGTCTGCGCAAAAATGTTCGATTAAAAATTAAACCTTTTGAATATTTAAAAATACATTTCGCACAAATATTTTGCAGCTAAATTTTAATTAACTATTCATGAATATGGTTTTTGTGATTATATTTTGTCATAACCTTTGTAGAATCAACGATAAAAGCCCAAATGCATAAATTATAATCTTTCAGTTGAAAATAAAAAATAACGCACAATGTTTCATAATTTTAATTTTTTTTATCAAATAAAGAACGAAATATTTGAATCACTTCGTCAGTTTCAAGATATTTAGCAAATACCTTGCTTTAAAAAATGTAAAATCTCTAAACTTTCAGTTAAACGCTTGTTGCAATTTCGTTTTCAAATAAATTTTAAATAAGGTTTTTTAAATAAATTTTAAATAAAGTTTTTTAAATAAATTTTAAATAAAGTTTTTTTTTTAAATAAATTCCTCTCTTAAAAAAATGTTCTCTTATTTTAAAATTAATGAATTTAAGGATGTTTTCATATTAAACTTTTAGACAAAAATCACCATGTATTTCTTGATAGGACCAAAATTGAGCAAAAATTGGATTTAATATTTTCGTATGATTAAAAGATATTAAATATTAAACGTTATTATTTCGAAATTGAAAATAATAAATAAATAATAAATAATGGATTCAGAAGCTCCAAATGTGTTTGATTCGGCAGCAAATAAATGATTTATTCATTTATTCATAAAACCTTCCGCATTTCAACATTTCTCTGGCACGTGGTTTTCAAGTAATAAATAACAATTTATTTTTAATTATAGTAGTTTAATTATAAATGAAACAATAAGTATTTTTAAGTATTTCAAACAATTTTAATCACTTTAAAGTCAATGTTTGAAGCAAATTTTCTAGAAAGAGGATCTCAAGCTATGTAAAATTATAATGTGCTATTATAATTTGTTATTGTTATTATAATAATAATAATAATTTGTTATCATTATTATTGTTATAATTTATTATTATTGTTATTATTATTATATTAAATAATAAATTCCAGCATTTCTCGTCATATCTTTAGATTAATATTTGCAGAAAACCAGCTGAACAACTGAACAAATATTCGACGTGATGAAACCATTTTCACGAATGGTTTTCGAGAAGAAAAGTCACATATAGCGACCGCTATTGTTGTTAACAATTAAAAATGTAATTAATAACAGTGCGTTTATCATTCATAATTGTAATTACATTATAAATAATAACACTAATAATTAACAGTTATTGTTGGGGATTTAATGGGAATGTTTGAAAAGAACAAGTACGAAGGAATTTCCATTGGAATGTTTTTCCATAAGAAACGAAACTGATCGAAAAATGTAAACAAGGTATTGTAATTTAAATGTAATTTTGTTTGTTTTACTTTTGTTCAATTCCATTCGCTCGCTTCATTTCAAACGAGCAATTTTTTTACTTTCGCTGTTTTTGGCTGCTTCTTTTAAAGGATTACCCCGCTCAGAAGCCCTTGGGAATGACATTGTTCGACGCTTCGTAAATTAAGCAATTTAGTAGGATTGATTTTATATTTGACAATATGATTTCCGTTTATATTTCCTTCACATCTGATCTTTCATAGCAACCTATTTAAGAATTAAACACAACATTGAATGTCTTACATGTACTACCAATAAATGTTTCTTCAAAAAATAAGTTCTAACCGGCATTTGCTTTAGGTCCGTTGCAATTCACGACGATACGAAACTATTAAGTTGTAAAATATTAATATTAATATAATAAAATACCGGTAACATAATTTGGTGAGTATTTTTTATTAGTAGAGTAGTTAGCAAAACTTCCTAACCAACTAATTATAACACATTTTATTAAATTAACACATTAAAATAATATTTAATTAAAGTCTTGCATAGCTAATTATGATTTGGACTACAACAACGAAATCCACTCATCACTATTGCATTGTAATGTCACAACAATTACAGCGGGGATACCTCACAAATAAACCAGAATCCATCTTTAGGAGCAATAATTAATACAAGACCCACGCTTATTTTTGAGGAAATTCTGTATTACTTCAAGATTATAATTTATCATGGTAAATGACTATTAAAAATGTAATTAAATTCTTTTTATAACATCAATCCAAAGTAAAATATAAATGTAACTGACGAGTCAGTTCAAGTAGATGTGACACATGTGAGACGGTTTGATGAAGACTTAATGAACAAATGCTTCCGACCTGAGAATGAGTTCCATATTTCGGATGATGCACTCACAATATCGCACCATTACTCGATCCAAAACCGAGACTACTTTTATCTGGAATTAATGTTATTCTTTCACCCAAAAACACAATTTTTAAAAGCTACTTTTTAATTTTGAATAATTTAGTTTTTTTTTTGCCGTTAAAAGGCATTTACGACAATCAACAAATATTGTTTTTATTTTCCAAAATTCTTTGGTTGAATAATTTAAATAAATCATCATCATCATCATCATCACAGCCACTTTTCAAATGTTCAGATTACTTAGAATTTTTAATGTAGTCCTTTCATTTTAAAAATTTAATATGCTTGATATTTAATATTTTTCACGAAATAAAAATAAAATCAAAGGTTTCATAAAAAAGCGTTTTTACAAAATTAAAAAAAAATTGTTATTCTCTTTCTATAAAAATGTTTATTAAAATTTTTATTGCATTAACTGTTTAAATACAATAATAAAAATTATAGTTAAATTCTATTAATAATAATAATAAAATACAAGCAATTCTTGAGAAACAAATTTGAAAATTTTGGTTTACAATATCTTTTCTTAAACCTTTACTTGGTGGTAAAATGATTTTATTTCATTTAAAACCTTAATTTGTAGTTTTTCATTTTTGGGAATAGCATGGATTTAAAGCCATTAAATAAACGTGAATCATTATTATTGTTATAAATATTATTATTAATTATTACTTTTATAAAAAATCAGAACGGGCCAATAGTCTCTCGCCAAAACCGATGACGCAAATTATAAGCAAGGTGCAAGCGCCCCTTTACCCAACCGACAAAAAAAAACGAAATAAAAAAAACCAAATCAAAAGCAAACTTAAACATTAACTTCTTAGTCTAAACTATAAATTCTAGAAATTTGCAAAATATCTGTCCAAGTTCTTCTTGAAACTTTAAAAGTCCTGTGACGTCACAACATCCTGAGATAATCTGTTCCATTCTTGAAGCACTCTGTTACCAAAGAAAAACTTTCTGCAATCTTTGTGGGCCAATCTTGTCATCAGTTTTCTTTCATATCCTCTAGTCTTGGAATATGTACAGACAGAAAGGGAAGGACAAACTAAATCTCTCATTCCACTTGTCAATAACTTAAATAACAAAATCAAATCAGCTATTTTCCTTTTGTAACATAAACTTGGCAATTTCAGTTTCTCTAATCTCGATTGGTAAGGAAAGTCCCTACAAGTTGTTAATTTTGTGGCTCTTCTCTGTACTCCATCTATCGCATCAATCAATCCCCGTCTAAATGGGCACCATACCTGCACTTCATACTCCAACTGAGACCTCACCAAAGTCTTGCACAAACTCACAGAAGCAAAATCCGACAAATGCTTAAAATTTCTTACTATTAAACCTGGCATCATATTGGCTTTCTTGACCCGTGAGAGGATGTGTTCTTTGAATTTTAAGTCCGAGTCTCAAATAATTCCAAGGTCCGAAAAAAAATAAATTACATTATTATGTCTCCATTTTGGGCCTGGAAGAAGTCCTGGACATAATTCGCAAACCGTATCACCATAGAAATTTATAAAGTCATTCCGTGCACTATATAATAAATGTCAGCTCACAAAAAACAACCTAAGCTTTTCGCTATATTATTATATAATATTAGTATTATTATTACTTTAATCATTAAATATTACGCAAATATGAAAATTGCAGCCTAAAAACCATCACTTGAAACAACTACTGATTACATCGCAATGAACACCATAGCCACACAAATTGTAAAACTTAATTAATTTAATTAAAATTTATTACTAATTTAAATATTATTTAAATATTAATTAAATATTAATTTAATATAAATTTAATTAAATTAATTATAAATTAATTAATTACGAATTTCCATTTTTGAACTGAGACGTTTGAAATTAATTTTAAGAAATGCATTAATTATAATTAAAATTTTATCCATGATAAATGATTTCATCTAGAACAAACATCCATTAAATGACATCGTGGAGTCATAAATTTTGCAGAACCAATCCTTAATACCAAGTTTCAGAATTCATCAAGATTTGGCGTTTTTAAATCAGTTGACAAAATTTGACAAAAACGTAAACAACTATTAATAATTGGAACTAAAAAATAAACATTAGTAAAATTCAATTAAATAAAATAACAACTTACTTAATTCAATAATATCAATACTTTTGAAAGAATCCCAAAAACTTTAAAGTAAATTAATTGAGTGGTTAATTAAGTTTAGTATTTGGAATTTTTGGAGCTAAAAATCAGGGACGTAATTTGGGGTGGGGTACGACGGTTCCCTGACTTTTGCTTAAATGGCGATAGCTCACATGGCGGTTGCTCACATGACAGTTGCTCATACTGCGATTGCGCACATAGACTGTTGTTTATATGCGCTTATATGATCAATGGTCAATGTGAGAAATAGTGTATGTGCGCAACTGCTTCGCCATTTGAGCAACAGTTTGGTCACAGGACACGACTTTAGACTAAAAGCAAAATAAAGTCATTTCCTCATGCTTTACGAGGGTTTGTCCTCTCCTCCTCGAGAAACAGCTGAAATTGGAATGACTTCTCTGTTAAAAATTAATTTAATGAGTTATCCACTTTAAAAAATAATTAAGTTAAACATTATTGTATTCAACGATACGGTACAGTTGTTCAGTGCAATAGGATAATGAACCTTTATTTAATTAGTTGATAACGATAAATATTATCAAGTTTTTAAATCGAGTAACTATTTGTATTTGTATGTTGAATTTGAAGGCAGATTAACTCTCATCCAAACAAGCCAGAATAACATTTAATATAACGGAAAATGAAACAAACCTGAAACTCAATTCGAAACAATAAACCTCCACTCGAACTTTGAACAACAATCACAGAAAATTAAAACGGGTCAAAGTTCAGAAACTTAAATATTCCGCCAAGTATACGCGAGGACACAACAATTTGATAATAATAAATATTATTTAATAAACCATAGTTACACTGCAAAGGCACCCCGTCAAAACAGCCTGGCGTCAAAATAGCCCAAGACAAAATATCCCCGTCAAAACATCCACGACAAAACAGCCCCGTCAATATAGCCCGGTGACAAAATATCCCAAGACAAAATAGCCCCGTCAAAACAGACCCGTCAAAACGGCTCTGTCAGTATAGCCCGGCGACAAAATAGCCCAGGACAAAATAGCCCCGCCAAAACAGCCCCGTCAAAATAGAGGTAGAATTTATTCTTTGTGGATTTGTTACATGTCCACATGACGTGATGATAAGGTGAGAATAATTTATATTAAATAATTGAAAAGTCCACGTAAAGTGAGGAAGTAGCCGGAATCCTAATAATATTTTAGACGATAAATCTTCTAATTTTAAACCACTAATTTCGAATTAAATTTGGAACCAGTTATCGGTTAACGTATTCAACTCACAAAATTTTTTTAAATACATTGACAGGGCTGTTTTGACGGGGCTATTTTGTCCTGTGCTATTTTGTCGCCGGGCTGTTATGACAGATCACCCACTGGAAATGGTTTAGAAAAGTGTTTTTTCTTTCATACTTACACTTATGTTATGTAAAAACTTAATTTAAATAAATAGTAATAAATATAAATTGTTGAAACAATTCATACAATTCCTTCCAATTCATTACCTCCTATTCCACGTTTCAGAAATAAAAAGTTCTTTTCCATATTTTCTCGTTAGTTTCGAATTCTTCCAAAACCTGTTTTCAATCAGACGGTTTCTAGAAAATTATTCCTTTTCAAATGAACTTTTGTCATCGATGGTTTTATTCCTCAATGAAGTCATCTCTCAATCTTCTGCTTTTTATTTCAAATTTCGTCAACTTCGTCTTCACTTGTTGGGTTTTGAAGATCGATTATTTATAAAGAGTTGAAAAAGTTTTATTTATAAAAAGTTGAAAAAGTTTTGTTTACTGATGGTTATTTTTAGATGCAGTATGGAGAATTATAATATATTTCACAATAAAGCATGGTAATATTATATATATTTTTAAGGAATTTTATTAAAATTTAATTTTAACAACTCGATGATTACCGTTGAGAAATTATTAAAAAGATATTTACTTCTGATAATTTCGCATTAGTGGAGTGATAGTATGAAGTAGGTGTTAAAAATATTGAATATTAATATTAAAAATATTACTTCTTGTCTAAAAAGAATATCGAAGACAGCCTCGGAGGATTTGAAGGTTAAAAAAAGGACAAGGAATGATTATAATTCGATTTAATTTCATGAAACTCTTTTCTTTCTGATTCAAATACTTAAAACAGAATAGCAATAATTTTTCAAGTTTTTCTTCAAAAATATTTGCGATTTCTTTTATGAAGGATGTCGTTCTGACGTGAACGAAAAATTACTGAAACATTGAAATTCTAGCAATCATTTCAAAAATTTGATAATAAAACTTAAAACATTAAGAGTTTTAAATTAATTTAAATATTTAAGATTCAAGTGCCAAGAAAGTTCTAAAAAGTATTTTGACTTTCTTCATGATTAGGTAAATATTGGTTTCACTTTAGGAATGATGCGGATTTTGTTATTTCAAGTTGTAATTTGAAGTTACAAGTTGAATTTTACAATAAATACAAATAATATTCAAATATTTAAATACTTCCAAAGTAATTTTCGTTTTTTATCATGATTTTACTCTGAATGTGGAAATGTTGAAGAATAATAAGAATATTAATAATAAAGTTTTAGGAGCCCATGACAAATATTAAGAATATTAACTCTTAATGTTTTTTATTCATTTTTAAAAGATTTCGTTTCGTTTTCACAACTGCAACTCTTTCCATTTGAATAATTCTTCCGAAAAACAAATAATTATACAATATTTAATAAAAACCTTTTTTTGACATTCTGGTTCTAAGTCAATTGAATTTACAATCGGATAATAAATTAAAAAAATTTTAAACTCACAAGCACTGACTTTACTTCTTCAAGAGACTGAAGAGGCACGTATTTTAGATTTACAATTTCATCATTTGCGAACAATTGCAGACATTTCGAAAATTTTCATTCTAAAAAGGAAAACAAATTGGACATGTTTGGGCCCTCTAAAAACAAAATGTTTTGTTCAGTAAGATAGTAAGAAAGCACCAAAAAGCCACTTGGTGATTAATGATGATCGTTAAGTCGTTGGACTCAGTACTTACAAAGAAATTTCAAATTTTACTCAATAAGCTCAGAAACAACAACATATCAATTCTGTATGTCACCTTAAATTCATCTACGGATGCCAATTCCATAAATTCCATGGTATATTTATTTCTACTTATTTGATAAATCTTAGTTACAATGATTGATTTTTTAAATTAAATATTTATTCTCAAAATGGTTGCCATTCTTTAACATAATTAATAATTTAGTAATGAAGGAATAATTTAATGGTGAATGATTAATTTTTAAGGTACTAAGGTATGCTTTTCATTTGAAATGATTTTAAAATGGAAAAGTCGTTTAAATTGAATTCGGATTAGGAAATTAGAAAATATACCATTTTGATTTGAAATGCGTACGATAAATTCAAATGAGACATTTTAAAGTTTTCATTCAGTGAAAAATGAACTTTATTTAACTTTAAAATAAACTTTATGGCTTCATATATTTTTGTTATCGTCCTATAATTTCTGACCTCATCCCAGTTTTATCCTTGGTGACTCCTTGAGTCCATTTTATTGCCGCCACCATGATGGACACATTTACTGCCCTGACCTTTACAAATTTATTTATTTTCTTTCAAAGTTATGTTGCAAAAATAATAAATTATTTGGAATATTATATAAATAGATATAAATAGTAGGTTAATAATATAATTCATCTTTTGAGTTTCAAAATTTAAGATTCACTTTCACTTGGAGGCTGTGATTGTGATTCCTTCAAGCAACGCATTTTATGGAATAAGTATAGGTAAGGCAGGTAAGGTATTGCAATAAGTATTCATGTATTATATATTCATATCATCAATTGCACTGATTGCCGGTTCATAGTCGTATCACTTTCAAAATCTCCCTTATGACATATCACACTCTGGCGACATCTACCCACCTCATCTCCATCACCTAAAAGATCGCCGCCTAACAACTGGTCTTCGTTCATTTTCAACCACTCAACTTCACCAACCGGTACATAGATCATCCCTTTCAAACAGTAGTTTCTCGCAGCTTCTCCAGCTGTTTGGAACAGACTTCCTTCCACCGTCAGAGCCCAGCCATCCCTGGAGCTCTTCAAGCGTCACCTGAAGACTCACCCCTTCAGGACTTCATGGAACAGCGAAAACACAAGGCGCCTCTGACGCTATGCATGGCGCTTTTTAAATTAATTATTATTATTATTATTGTTATTACATCATGGCACATTATTGTTTTAAATATTCATGAGTTGTATATTCATATCATGGCATATCCTCATAATAGTATTCATGTCACTGCGTATTCTCATAAAAAATATTCATGTCATGTCATCGCATGATTACTATTTATTTGCCCAGATGTTTCTAATGGCGATTTTTAGCGCTGCAAGCATAAATTGAATAATAAACATTGATTTATGAAGCAGACGAATTTCAGTTTATTTCGTGTCGTTAGCACGATGCTGAACTTTATTCAAATTATCTGAGTTTTATAGGATTTATTTTCCGTTATTTTTAGAAAATATTTAAAATTCAGTTTAAAAATGTTTGTTGTTGTTGTTGTAACAAAGAGTGAAATTTTGACTTACCGATTTATTTGAATTACAAATTTATCCGGTTTTCTTCTCAAACATGAATAACCACATGCATATGTTTAACTTCAGAAAGTTGATTTATGCGCACTCACCGTCAACGTTCCACGTGATGTCAGTAATCACCTTGGTTCGTAGTTCATCACAAACAGATCACCATGGTGATGTTAGGTCAGTTCATCACAGAAAAATCAAAAAGGAAGAAAGTCCTTTCAACCAGTGTAGTTGCAGTCATCATCTAAGTTAATGGTGGTCCATGACTCATCGTTCATCAAAAACGTCCGTGTTGACACTGTCATCTTCATCTTCATCATTATCGCTGTCATCATCATTATCATCGTCGTCGTCGTCATCATCATCATCATCATAATCATAACCATCATCATCATCATCATCGTCGTCGCCATCGTTAATTCCATTTTAATTATTCATTTGGCCTGACTTTGAGTGTCCCTTAATATCAAAAATATTCTCAAGTATAAAAGTAAACTGATAAAAATGATAGCAAACGCTGATAAAAATAAAATTCTAATTTGATAAATAAAAATTAAATTAAATAAATTACATTTGTGAAAATAATAGCCATTAATATTTTGAGTCATTAAATCGAATTAAAATATTATTTATAAAATTGTTAATAAATATTAGTCTTGATTAAATTGAAACTTTTGTCTAAAAATATTTTGATTATTGCATAAAAATATTGTGATTATATTTAAAATGTTTCTGATTTTTTAAAATGTGACTTGCTGAAAATTTGCTTAATGATTAGTCACATTATTATAATATATTAACACATTATGATATTAACTCAATCAGCAAACTTTCAGCAAGTCACAAAAATTATCCTCGCTCATAAACCTCAACATTTCATCATTGCACGTAATCTTTGCTTTTCATAAATATAATATTTAATTTAATATTTGCTTTTCATAAATTTAATATTTAATTTAATGTTTGCTTTTTATAAATTTAATATTTAATTTAATGTTTGCTTTTCATAAATTTAATATTTAATTTAATATTTGCTTTTCATAAATTTAAAATTTAATTTAATATTTGCTTTTCATAAATTTAATATTTAATTTAATGTTTGCTTCGAGGACAACGAAATTAAAACTCATCGCGATTTGAGTGAAATGGAAATAATTGCAGGACCATGTCGCTCAAGGGTAATTATCTGCTCAGTCCCCCACCCAACTCGAGCACCCACCCACCCTTCTACGCAGACGAATCCTTCATCGAATCACTCTCCTTGTGGGCCTCCCCGAACGACGACCTTCAACTGACGGTCGAAAATTTCGTCCTCACAGCTGTCTACTCCGCCATTTTCCTGGCAGGAATATTTGGAAACTTCCTGACAGCATACGTCGTCCTCAAAAAGCCTCACATGAAAACCATCACGAACCGTCTCATCTTCAATCTGGCATTGTCTGACAGTTTCTTCATGCTCTGTCTGCCCTTCGTCGTCGTCACGAGCATCGAGCGCAGTTGGGTCTTCGGAGGGCTGATGTGCAAGGCTTTCTACGCCATCAACTGCGTCAATATCTTCGCAGGTTCTTTCACTTTGGCCATCCTCAGTGCCGATCGTTACATTGCAGTGTGCCATTCCGTGTACGCAATCAAACACCGCTCACCTGCCAGAGCTATGATCGCCATTACGCTGTCCTGGCTACTTTCCTGCATTGCAACACTTCCGGCAATTTGGTATGCCGTTGTTGTGGATCGAGATTCAATCGAGGTGGATGATGAAGACTACGAAGATGAGGACATTCTCAGAGATCAGAGTTATCCGTATTCAAGTTACGAGCGGTACAACCAGTCGTATTACTTCTCCTATTTCGAGGGAGTTCCATATGCTGAGCAGGTGTTTTCCTACCAATTCCAAGATTACGCGGGCATCTCAAGAGAAGAGGAAGATTACCGCTCGAGAAACTACACCCAAAAGCAGCAGATTCACGGAAGTTCCAACCTGCCCAACAGAGGTCTTCCCACTTATTACAATTTCGAGCAAGGTTTCTGGTCCAACCTGACAAATCCATTGTTCTCCAAGCACAGAAGTCTCACATGTTCTGTGGACTTTCCAACTCATGAGGCTTATCCGTTGAAGTTTGCCTACGTCATCTATTCCGCTGTGGTTGGCTTCATTCTGCCAGTGATCACAATCATCGTCTTCTACACTCTCCTCGTCATGAGACTTGCTTCCACGACCAACAAAGTCAACCAGAAACCAGAACGCGACGTCATCGTGCTTCGAAACGACAAAAAAAATCAAACGCCTAAAAACGTTCTGCACTCCGGCAATCCATCTTGTTTGAGTGTCAAGGGACAAATTACAAAACAAAGGAAGGCTTTGCTTTCCCTCAAGTCAATTTCCTCCCCTGATATACCTGCCGTCGTACTTACTTTTCAGTCCTCCGGGCATCATGAATCAGGTGCTGATCGTATTCTTCCATTTACAAATCGTTCGCCCGCTCGTTGGACGTTGAATCGAATCGAGGAAAAGCATTCAGGAGCTTCGTCAACTCGCCATGACAAGATTCTCCTTGACAGGACTTTCAGGAGCAGATCTGCAGAAGAGGCGTCAAGGTTCAACTCGTCACCGGCCCTTCTGAATGACGACGTATTATCAAGTATTTGTAAAAAACACCTTATCTCCATCTGGCATGCCAAACATTACGGAGGACTTAGCGAAAATATAGAAGTGCAGAGTTCAGAGAAGGGTGCAACGAGCAGCATGGGAGGGTCAGACCAAGTCCCCTGCTATCGCCATGACAGCAGAACGCCCACCAATAACCCGACCATCAGCAGTGTCGAAAAGAATTCCACAGGACCAGGCTCGGCTGGAGCACAGAACGAGGCTAGAGACGATTCCAGGCGTCCCACAAAAAGTGGGGGAGGCTCAAGAAAGAACAGAGTTGTGTCAGCAAATTCAGGCAGAAGGCATAGGAAAGTTACTCGTCTGGTCACGGCTGTCATCATCGTTTACGTCGCTTGTTGGCTTCCTTATTATGCTTTCCAAGTAATCGATTTTTTTTTATTTGGTTTTTCAAGCTGACTTTTTGAAGTCTATTTTGTAGATTTTTAGTAAATTGTTTCTGAGAATTTAATGACGCTAGTGATTTGTAATGATGCAGTAGTTGTAATAATAATAATAATAATAATAATAATAATAATAATAATAATAATAATAAGAATAATAAGAATAATAATAATAATAGAATAATAATAATAATATAATATAATAATAATAATAATAAGAATAATAATAATAATAATAATAATAATAATAATAATAATAATAATAATAATAATAATAATAATAATGATGATGATGATGATAATAATAATAATAATAATAATAATAATAATCATAATAATAATAATAATAATAATAATAAATAATAATAATAATAATAATAATAATAATAATAATAATAATAATAGAATAATAATAATAATAATAATAATAATAATAATAATAATAATAATAATAATAATATTAATAATAATAATAATAATAATAATAATAATAATTATAATAAAACATTAGGCTTAAAGGTCGTTTGGCGTTAATCCACCAAGAAACTTTCAAATGAGAAAAAATGATTGTCAATGATTTTAAAAGATTATTGAAAGATTGTGGAATTTAACATAAAACATCGAACATAAAAAATTTCAATTTTTGAATAATTAATAACAATTAATATATAGTTTTTACTCGACATAATTCATGGTAAGATTTAATTTATTTTTATTTATAAATTTAATACATAATAAAAGCATTTAAAACAAAAAACTTTAAAATTAAATACTTTCTTTTTTTAAGTTAGTTATTTAAACCTCGAAATTAGAGGGCCAAATCAAGTTTCACAACCATTAAGTTCGACAAATATTCCTGAACCGAAACAAAGTGGGTGTTTTTCCTTTAAAAAAATATTTTAAACAGTTTTACTGGTCGCACCTTTGCATTTGCACCCTTCCAACATTCCAGGAAACTTTCAGTTTTGAAAAAAAAACATCACAAATTATTTCTTTATTTCGTGAAATTTTTAACTTATCCTTAAATTCTGAAAATTAAAAAATAGATTAAAATAAGATTATAATGTATGTATTTCAATGTATCTAGATTTATATCTTTCTCAGCTTAGTCAGGATGGAGTTATTACTCCTTCAATTTTTATTTCATATTTTTTTTAAATTTTAAATTTTTCACGAAGGTCGATTCCCGCAGTTTCTTGGCATGTCTGACATTTTAATATCTCTTTGCAAGAATTAATTCCATAAAAATGAGAAAATCAAATATTTATTATTATTATTTTATTATTATATTATTATTATTATTATTATTATTATTATTATTATTATTATTATTATTATTATTGTGTCAGAGGGCTAAATAAAATCTTTGGAAAGTAGTCGAGCGAGAGAGCTGAGGTGCGGCCGGTTTGTTTCTCGTGCGTTGTTTTTGTGAAATATCGCTAGAAATACACTGGTTTAGCTAATTATCTCGTTTTTTCGTGTCCCCTACCTTTCATTCGTTAAAAGGTGAAACTACTCGTTGAAACGGGGAAATTTGAAGACAAACTTACAACGTTAACGTTTTCGTCCGCTGAGAATCTTCGGATTTTTGTCTTCAAACCGACTATTTCCCTAAATAATGTCTAACAAAACCGGTTCTAATGTTATTGTGCGTAATCTGAGGTCAAGACAGGTCGTCGTCAAGGTAGAAGACTCGCAGAAGAGTTCAGAACCAAATCCTGAAATTCAAGATTCAGTGAAATGTGAATATTGCTTGGCTTCATTTAAGACAACCAAAGGACTAAAGTTGCATCAGAACCAAAAACATCCCGTCGAATATCACGAAAAAAGAGCCGGAAAAAGTTATTCAAAATGTTTGTGGTCAACAGAGGAATCCAACATGCTGGCAGAAATTGAACTGGAGCTGATTGAAAATGGTTGTAAGAATATCAATGTGGAGGCTCACAAGAGATTTCAACACCGCACATTGGAGGCTGTAAAGTGTCACAGAAGACAAGAAGTTTACAGAAAACTACTTCAGAATCGACGAGAAGGGAAAAAGAAGGACGTTGCAGAAGATGGTGCTGACTTTACAAACGATGCCCTTGTTAGTGTGATTCCTCCCTCACAGGACACAGTCGTTTGGACTCAGATAGCGGAGGCAGAATGGAAGTTGAAATCGAATGAAAAGAAACGAATAAACGTGTCTCTCTGCACCAACATCTGCCAAACATGTCGGTGAATAGTATCAGGAGGGTTAGAAATAAACAGCAATACCGAACCTTCTACAACGACTTTATATTAGAAAGAACAACGGAATCACGTAATCAGACCAAAATATTGATTAATCCCATTCCGGATGTGCAGGAGACAGACGATGTTGGTAGCGGCTTATGTTTAAAACAATTTGTGATTGGCAACTACGAGCTATTAAATCTTTCGGCTGAGGAATTGTCTTACCTGTTGAACCAATCAACACCAACAGAAACAAAGCAAAATTTGATAGACAGTGAGTACCTGGTGTGGATTGGGGGCCTGATGAAAAGTAGCAAAGCGAGGAATGTTCGACCAACCCGAGGTCGCGAAAAGAAAAAACTGATCCGCCAGAATAGAAAAGAAAACAATAACCAAGGAGGTAACAGGACATTTCTCGTGACCAAGACAAGACCAACCAAGAGAGAATTGAGAACTCAAGATCGACAGAAACAAAGAAAGAAACTTCAAACCCTGATGAAAAAGAACCCAACGAAGGGTGCACAGTCGGTTCTCAATGAGGATTATGGAGAAGAACAGAAACCATTTCCTCACGATAAGTTGGTCGAGTATTGGCGACAGGTGTTTTCTAGTGAATCGGTCAGAGATGAAAGACCCGTGGCACCAGTAACGGGACCATGTTATGATTTGGAGGCTCCAATAACATGCGGAGAGGTCAAAATAGCTTGGAAGGGTTTGAAAGATGCCGCTCCAGGACTGGATGGAATGAAGAAGAAACATCTCGAAGGGATTAAATTTATTGATTGCGCTGTTCACATGACGTTATGGATGTTTGTTGGTCTACCTCCATCTCCATTCAAGGAGGGAATCGTCAGTTGCATTCCGAAAGTCAAAGAGCCATCCGCCCCGAATGAATTTAGGCCCATAACTGTCAGTCCCATCATGAGCCGATTATTTCATCGGATAATCAACAAAAGAATGCTGCAGTTTTGGCCAATATCTGCTCGACAAAAAGCGTTCAGAAACGGCGATGGTCTCGGTGATAACGTATGGTTTGTCAAAGCACTAATCGATAAAAAAAGACAGGAAAGGAAAAAATTGAACATGACCTTTGTAGACGTGGCAAAGGCTTTCGATTCAGTGAGCCATCATTCCATCCTGATAGCCGTTCGGCGCCTCGGCACCCCCCCAATGCTGACCAAATACCTGACGAGTTGTACAGCAACAGCAAAGTTTACATGAAAATGGAGAACGGACTCAGTGAGGCAATTCCGGTTGGTAGAGGAGTGAGACAGGGAGACCCAATGTCTCCTATGCTCTTCAACGCGGTCGTTGACATGTTCATGAGCAACATGGACAGTTCTATCGGCGTCACCGCAGGATCCGGGTCACAGAAGTGTAATTATGTTGCCTTCGCAGATGATCTCCTTCTGCTGTCCGCAACCGACATTGGAATGCAAATGATGCTGAGACAACTGGAGACAGAAATGGCTAAAGTCGGTCTCATCATGAATCCAGGAAAATGTGCCTCGATGAGAACCGAAATTATCAGCAAACGCAAGCAGTGGATAGTTAATCCCACACCTTACTTGAAACTGCAGGAAAGGGAAATCAAGGCTCTCAGCATCACAGACACCTACAAATATCTCGGTGTTGAAATAGGACCACGTATGAAATATTCCTCGTTGGGCGAAAGAATTCAGAAGGGTCTTCACTCCATTTCGCGTGCTCCACTCAAGCCTTGTCAGAGATTATTCATTCTGAAGAAGCACTTGTTGCCAAGTCTGGTTCACGGGCTCACCTTTGACAAAATTTCCCTTAAGGCCCTCAAAGCGGCCGACGTTGCAATCAGAGGTGCAGTAAGAAGATGGCTGCGATTGCCAAAAGACACAGTGAATGCGTTTTTACATGCCCCCGTCAGGTTTGGGGGTCTGGGGGTTCTCCAGCTGAAAAGTTGGATTCCGAATGTCAGGATCCAAAGAATGACCAAAGTTATACAACAAGCAAAGCATAACGAAGACGAATTCCTTACGGAATTGTTGCATCACAACACAACTGTTATGAGCGAAGTGAGAAGATTCGGGAAACCTCAGCCGAACAAGGGGACTGCGGAGTCATCAAATCTCCGACAAGTGATTGCTGCGGAGCAACTCTATCAAACAGTGGATGGTTATGGCCTAAGGTCCTTTATGAGTGCTGTTGTTCCCAGCGAATGGCTGGTTGATGGCATTGACAGGATGCCAACCCAGAAGTTCATGCAATGCGTGAGGGTTCGTGCTGCGGTCCTTCATAACAAACTGCGATCGGCAAGAAAAAATCCAATGGCCAACACCACTTGCGATGCCGGCTGTGAAGAGGTCGAGTCTCTGGGCCACATTATTCAGAACTGCCACAGAACCAACGGTCCGCGCCACGCAAGGCACGACGCCATAGTGAGAATGCTTGAGAGCAGATTGAAGGAGAAGGGATACGCAACGAAATTGGAACCCAGAATCCCAACGGTACTAGGAACGAGAATTCCAGATCTTTGCGCTTGGAATAAGACAGAATACATCGTTTGCGATGTGGCGATTATTAAAGATACAATGGGACTAGACCGATGGCATGAATTCAAGGTGAACAAATATGACAAACCTGATATTCATAGATGGATGGAGCAAAACAATCCGATTGCCAATGTGGAGAAACAGAAAGGGCTGATCACAGCTCTCATATTGAATTGGAGGGGCGCGGTGTCTTTGAAGTCCTGGGAGTTTTGGAAAGCACATGGGGTCACAAGAAGACTTCTTATGTGGATATCCATTAAGGTGTTACAGGAGACATATAAGATCTGGAAATTTTTCAAGCATAGTACCTGGAGAAAACACAGACGAAAGGGCCAAAGAGGACGCACAAAAAACACTTTCAATAATTCATGACAATATTTCGAAAATTTATTTAACCATTTCAATACTTCTATTTGAACTCAAAATATTTATATTATGGTCCTTGGGTGATCCCTGACCCGTATGAGGACTTTAAATATTCGGGTGATGTTTTTTTTTGATGATGGTTCTAGAAAGTGTCAGAGGGCTAAATAAAATTTTGAAAAGTAGTAGTAGCAGTATAGTAATTATTATTATTATTTTTATTATTATTATTATTATTATTATTAGTCTTATTATTATTATTATTATTATTATTATGATTATTTATTATATTATTATTATATTAGTATTTATTATTATATTATGATTATTATTATTATTATTATTCAGGACATTATTATTACATTATTGCCTTATTATTCTTAGCTTTCTTAAGATTATTGATTATTATTATTCATTATATTGTTATTATTCTTATTATTATTATTGGTTTAAGATTAGATGGTCTAGCTATTAAGATTGTTTATTCAAAGATTACTAAGATTGATAAGATGAGGTCGGTAGCCCTAAGCAAACAATGAACAAATTTCCTATGTACTCTATAATAGGTCATTGTCAGTTTTACGAGTGGATCGAAGATGATCGTGCTCCAGAAATAACTGACCACGTCTGTAAAGAAACCTTTTGCTAGAGATTTTAAAACACTGAAATATTCTCGGGAGATCTGCTTATCTGCTTGGAGAACGTAATGGCTTTCCAACGGTTTTCCAAGAAAGTTGATGACCTGGTTTCAAGGCTTTGAATGGCTTTCAAAAAGGCTTTATGGGACTTTCGCTTTTCGATCATCAACTCACAGAAGATCACATCCACATACTTCGTGCTTCGGTTCATTGACTGAAAAAAGGTTTTAAATTTTGAAAATTAAAAGACTTTCTGCATTCTACGGTGGGTTTGAAAATATTATCGTTTTTTGGAGTGTTTCACTATCTGACCCCAACATTATATGAATGAGATGAGTGTAGTTTATTATCTGAATTTGTCAAGTGTAATAATGAAAGTGTTGCATGAAAATAGAAAATAATTTACAGAAATAATTGGAAAATTTGCAGAGGCACATTTGCAGTTTCCAGATTTTCAAGTCTGTCTTTCTTATTTCACACCGATAATTTGGAGCTTTAAAGTTTTTAAGAGGGCTTTGATTAAAAAACATGAAATATTTCAATTTTTAACTATTTGTAAAAATAATTTATTGACCATTTTAATATTCTTTATTAAATTATTTGATAAAATTCATTTTATTTTAATATTCATCCAATTTCTTTGCCTCCAGTTTTCATTTATGAATGATATTCTCCATGGCGACTAAAAAAAAACTAATAAATAGAATTGAAATTTTTTATTTGGCAAAATTTTTAAAGTGTTTTTAAAAGACTTGAGATACTAAAATGATCAATCGTTTCATCTTAACTGCTTCATTCAGCACTTCCTCTGAAGTTCTTAGAACTGTTCTTGTTTTAAATCAAGAAAAACTTAAAAATACTTAAGGACGTTTTTTTCAAGAAAACAAAGAAAATATTATTTTTTAACATTCAATGAGGCCATACTTTTGTGTAAAATCAAAATGAGCAACAACAAAATGTAAATATTTCACGATGTAATATTTAGTAATAGTGGTGATGATGATAATAATAATAACAACAGTAATAATAATAAACTTTTTATTAATTGATAAACAATTTCAGACAGTCAAAATTTTAAACAATAACTATTTAACAACAGGCATCAAATAATATTGCTAATATTTTGTAATATGTATAATAGTTATATAATATTATTAAAATTAATATTACTACATTACATACTTATTAATTAAATTATAATTATTCATTAAATTTCAAAGTGTATTCAAGAATTAAAATCATTTTTTAAATAAAATTTTGTCTTAGGATGTTTGTGATAAAAGAATTGAAAGATATAATATGTTTGATGAGCCACAGTCATGCATCATGATGGACATATTTCATATCAGTAATTGCATCTGACCATCTCTGACCTGACAAAAATATTAGCTTTACAAATTTCTTTATATTTATTTCTCTATTATTATGTGATGTGATCAGTACGGTTTATTATATCAAAATTGAAATTATAAATTAAATAAAAAATGTTTTTATGAAATGTAATTTATTTGTATCTTTACTTAAAACAGAAAACAAAGTCAATAAATAAAAATCCTGGCATGCCATAAATATCTTAATGTAATTATTTGCTGTTTAAACTGTATGTTTTTAAAGTTTTATTTAAAATTGAATTTGTGAATAGTTAAAAAAATTGTAAGAATTATTTTTTAATCGACAGCATCTGGCAGCAATTGAAAAACGTAAAATTGCATTTTTCATCTTATCAAAATAAGTTATTTTTAAAGCGCAAATAAAATATATAAAGTATAATTTCCATGAAAATAAAATCTTGAAACTATTTTAACTTTCCAACAACATTTGTTTCAAATAATGCTTTGAATTCTAAAAATATTTTCTTTCTTTTCTTTAATTTTAAAATATTTGAAATTTACCTAAATAGAGATTCCTTGGTTATTTTAAAGTCAGTTTCAGCAATTTCTGGCGGACGCAATGTGTCCATTAGAGAAAGTATTGCATAACGTTTGTCTGCTGATTTCGAGAATTTTTGTGCTGAAATTTGTCTTCTTTACGAGGAAAACTTGCGCAATGCAAATGTTTTAAAAAATTACTGTTAAAAATATTACTTTTATTATTTGCTTGTACTTAATTTATTGTTAATAAACAAATTGATTATAAGGTATTGTGTCTTTTACAGTTACCCAAATTATTCATTATCACGAAACTATTAACATTATAAATGTTTTCAAAGGTAGAAGAAACTACAGCAAAATTATAATAAATCTTCTGAATGAAGAAAAACGACTGCTGCAGTCTGAAATAATTATTCACTTCCTATCTTTTCATTCCTAAAAAATTGAAAGATGGATTGTCTAATAAGTTTACCTAACTAAATATTGTACTAAATATATATATAAATATTGATGTTACAACATCTCAAATTCCTTGTCTCTGCTCCGTAGTACTTGTTTTTTTCTTCAGAAACTTTTTTTTAAACTTTTTATAATTCCAATGAATCCAAAATTGAAATTGGACAACCTCGTACTGAACAATTTTACTTGACTCCGGGCAAGTTAATGATTTCATCATCTTCAATTTTCAGAAATTTTCGATATCTTCCAAATGTCAACTTCGCATGTCAAACTATTCCTCCCTCATCTTTGCCTTCGAGTCTGGCTATCCAGTTTCAGCAACAGGTCCGTAGATCATTCCATGTGATCCAATGTTTGTCATCTTCGATAACAACCTACATCCTTCTTTCTCCACAAAAAATACTTGTCCAGAAGTCCTTAGAGCGAGCAAGAAATTGCAGCGCCTTACTCTCTGGGCGTCAATGTAAATGAATCATCATTATCATCATCAATATAAATTATGCTCATCATCATTATCGTCATTATCATGCAAATATTCCAGTTTATTCTGGCAATGAAAATAATAAAGGTAATGATTTTAAAAATATAATGATAATGATAAGTGACAATGATAAGTTTGTAGCGCCAAAACCGTAAGCATCATGGGCGCTCAAGCATTTACAAAGGATTACAAAGCATTTACGTCCAAAGGGCGCTCTGTGGAGGTGCAAGTTGGGTTTCGAACACGACACGTAACGACTGTTGCTTTTACCGTCGTTCGCAGGCACGCTGCCCTCTGAGCCAACTTGCACTCACATGAAAATGATTTACATGAAGATATTTCTTATTAAAAACCTTTATTACCTCAATAATTCTGATCTTAATAATTATGATCTTAATTCTTAATAATTCCTAACAATTCTGATTTTAATAATTACGATCTTAATAATTACGGTCTTAATAATTCTGATGTTAATATCCATCAGCTCCAGCTCTTAGTCGACCCTCGAACTGTAGCCAAAAATCCGTGGACAATGTACCTGTATTACTTCGTCACCACCTTGACTTACCTGCACAGCGTCCTCAACCCCATCCTATACGCCCTCACAAACAAAAATTTCCAGGACGCCTTCAAGGACACGTTTTCATGTTGCTTCAGGAGAAACTTTCAGAACAGCCAGGCAAACATCAGAAGGACACAAAAGAGAAACTAAGTTGTCTCTAATAATTAGGACTGTTGTGATCGAAACTTTCTCGTCAATATATTGCTGCCTTTCGTAAATTCGAGTTCATACGTCACCAACCACCTTGTCTCACATGGAATGCAGGTTTTAGACATGGTCTAAACAAAATGTGCCACTAAACAGGGGCCTCCACCAGCCAAACAAATCTTTTTTGTTTGTCAGGGGGGAGATGGGCAGCAGGACCTGTGGATCCCAACCACCCCATTGCACCGGGGTTTTCGTCTGGGCAAATTCGGCTCTGTTCAGATCAATAGTAACATTTTGAGGATGTAACAATTTCGTTTCGTCTTTTCTGTCACGTGATATTTATTTGGGAATTTTTGAAATTTTTAATCGAAGTTGATTTAGAAGCGTCTCAGTTGAGTTGTGATTTTGTGTCATTTTGTACAATTAAATTAAATTTCTTTTTTGTAGTGAATTAAAATGAAAGTGAAAATGGATTAACTTTTCAACGTTACGTTTTGCGGTCTTTTACTTTTTCAAAGCCTTGAAGACGTCTGAACTCCGTTCGAAATTTTTATTTTTGAAAATAAGCCTTTCTGGATCAAATGATGTTCTGGTCGAAATTTAACATTTTAAAATATATTTGTATTAATTTTAAAAGATAAAATAAACTCGAAAACTTCTTGGCGTCCGAAGAGGTTTTTGTCGGTGGAAGAAAATTTGTAATAAATTCAATTTTTGAACTTGGCACGAGGACAGAAAAAGGTGATTAAGGCCAAAAGCCTCGAGCGCGGAAATTGAGTGAGCAGTAAATTTTAGTAAAAGTATCTTGTCAACAATGTACTATTGCATACAATTTTAGTATTGTGACGTCAAATGTTAGTGTTAAGACGCAAGATAATAATTTGATACAAGATGTTAATATTATGACGCAAGATGTTAATATTTTGACGCAAGATGTTATTATTTGACACAAGATGTTAATATTTTGAGTTTTTTTTTAAATCCAGGAGGATCGCTCCTCCCCACAGACCACGCAGGAAATTGAAAGAAAAAGTCCATCACATAAAATGTAAATATCTACGAAGACGTTGAATTTTTAATCTCATGGTTTGATGTTTAAAGAACTTGCAGAGAAATGCAACCTTAAAACAGCTTTTTCTTAAATGCAAGATATATCAGCAATAAAGTTTCTTAAAGTAATAGATGCATGATTTATTTACGTAACGACACTCATAGCATAACATAAATTAATAAATATTAATTATATGATAAATAATGATGCAATTTCCAATAATAGCACTAATATAAATAATATTATAAGTAATAATATAAATAACAATAGATAATGATTCAAATAATATTACAAATTTGAGTTATTGTGAATCGTTAAATTTTAACCGTGCAGTCCCTTTTTCAGAATAAAAACTTAATTTGAATAATTCTATTATTTAATTTTTTATTTGCAATGTTGGTGGCCTTAGTCAGAAATAATTTCACTGGAGCTTGTGCAGTGACACGGAACAAGATAGGAAATGACCAAAGAATTATGCCTTGTCGAGCGTGAACAAGAGAGTGGAATTTTTATGACATGAATACATTTGGAGCTTTAAGGAGAAAATATTTTTTACATTATTTAAATTATTTTCTGCGATAAATAAATCAATAAGAAATAGCTTAATTGTGTAATAAATTTGGTGACAGTTATGATTCTGAGTAATTGTTATTATTTACCAATAATTGTATTTTATTGATGCATAAATATACTTTATTTATTGATGTATAAATAATAAAGTGCTGCTTGAAAGTTCGAGTTTTCTGTTGAGTGATTTTGCCTAAAAATGGAGAAAAATAGAAAAACTGATTTAAAAAAATGTTGCCACAGAAAATATTTATTAATACATGTTCAGAAGTTTGTGAGTCAATGCGTGTACAAAAGAAACTACATTAGAAAACTTAATTTATTATAAAACAACGATGTGACATAAATATTTAATGAAGTTGTTTAAATATAAAAATTATTTAATAAACTTTTGATTACTTTAGTAGTGGCAATTCTAGACATCCCTTAAAACAGTATTCTGTTACCTAGGCAACGGAAATGCCAAACATCACTGGCGACATTTCCCGCTGTCTCCATCGTCGATCGCGAATGAGAACTTTAATTATCCGAGTTTTGTTGAAAATTTCTTAATCAAAGGATGACGTAAATTTGTTTGCTGACGTTCGATGATGAAACTTCATTCTGATGATGATTCTTTCGATCTTTTAGAATTTGTTTTTAGCAACAGAACATTTATTTCAGTGATTGTGATTTTATAATTGTTATAATTATAAGTTATAAAAGTTCTTATCTATTAAATAACGTATATTTTTTCCTTAAATACCATTATTAAGTAAATAATAAAGAATAATTAAGAACCTGAGCGAAATCACTAAAGTATTATATAAATACGTTGAATTATCCTAATAATATTTTTATATTAATTGTTCGAAACTTGAGATATTTGTTTTTTTTCTTGGAAAGATTCGAAATTAAATTTCTAATGAATTTTAATTAGATCATCGTGTTTTTTGTCTTTGTTTTTTGTTTGTTGCCATGATTTTTCTATGATCAAGATACAGAATTAGGAAATTGGAAACCACAGCCAATCGTAGGTAATGATTGAGATGCTGCTGAAGATCGCGATGATGATATCAATGGTTACCTAAGCCAGCAAATTGCAAAACTACGTGACTAACCGTTTGAGCAATAATTGTAGTTCTAGAATTTATTTTTTTTTTTTTACAATTTTTTACAATTGGCTTCATTGAATTTTTGCCGATGCTCAGGAGTTTGAAAGAGCAGGATGAATGGATGGATTGTAAACGTTCTTATTTAACGGAGTTGTTCATCATCAACAATTTATCCAGTACGATTTTTATACACCAAATGATAATGATGATGATGATGATGATGATGCTGATGATGATGATGATGATGCTGATGATGATGATGATGATGATGATGATGTGATGATGATGATGATGATGATGATGATGATGATGATGATGGTGATGGTGATGGTGATGTGATGGTGATGGTGATGATGATGACGATGACGATGACGATGACGATGACGATGACGATGACGATGACGATGACGATGACGCTGACGATGACGATGACGATGACGATGATAATAATAGCTTAAAATCATTGAATAAAACAATTCATCGGCATTATAAATGGAAAAGTTGAGTTCATGGATGCCTTTCATCTTCAACTTCAGCAACCAATTGAAATGACAATTAAGCTTAATTTAAAACAAATTTATTATTATTAATTTTATTTCCAATCTTCAAGTTGTTCAGCTTCGCCTCTCCTAGCCATTTTCTTTTTCTTCAACTTATTCCTTTGTCCATCTTGTTTTCAAAGTGTGCTAGGTGTGTGTTATGTAGGAGGGGTCCACAAGTCCCCGGGCGCCAAGAGTCAGGGGCGCCCAAATGGGGCCTATACCCGGCCTTCAACAGCGAATGTGTGACAGGAGCATTGTTTGTCAACTGTGACAACCACAGCTTAAATTTAGCAGGACGCAGCTAAGCAGGATTTCACTTATTGATACATTTTTTTGGAACACTTAAAAGTATATACAGTCAAATCTCGTTACTATGCCATCTGTCGGGACTGAGCAACGGTGGCATAATATCGAGAGTGGCGTAATATCCTGCCTTTATTCTTAAAAAATGGATTTATTTTTTCAAGTTAGTTCATCAGCTTTTCCAAAATTCTTAAAAATATATTCTGAGCTGACATTATGTGCTGAATTTGAAGAAAAATAACAAAAGAACGACTGATTGAAAAGGTTTAAATTGAAAGGTTCTAGAACCAATCAAAGAATAACAATCGTCTAGATTTTAAAATAAATTTTAAAACAAAATTTAATTAATTTAGTTTAGTGATGGGTAATTTTATATATACAGTCATTAGATTATTATAAATAATCGACTTTTTCACTCGTGCCTTTTAACAGTCACACAATAGCGGCATAGTAGCGAGAGTAGGGGGTGGCATAATAAATTTATTTTGTATTGAATTTTGTCGGGAAAAAGTGGTATAATAGCGAGTGGCATAGTACCGAGATTTGACTGTATTTGTTTTTCTCTCATTCAACAATTTGTAGAGAAGAATTTAAAAAAAAAAGCTATGTCCATCACAGTAAAGCAGATCCACAGTGCACAATTAAACATTGGTCAATAAGAGAAGGAATTAGTAAACGTTGCAATAATTGCGATTTAATCAAAGTTGCCTGTAGCTGCGACTAAAAAAGCAGTAAAATCCCCAATTTCCTGAATTTAATGTATCCTTAACTGTTGATTTTTAATTTAATTTAATTTTTACCAATGGCAGATCTCACACACGTCATTACAATCATTTCAATTGAATAAATTACAACATTAAATTGCAATAAAAGGACTAAATAATTACATATGATGACTCCTAAAATATGAATTCATTGACATGAAAGTGTGGAAACTTACATTGTTAACATTATCTATATTAATTAACATTGTTAATATTATCTATATTAATTAACATTTTTAATATTATCTATATTTATTAACATTGTTAATATTATCTATATTTATTAACATTGTTAATATTATCTATATTTATTAACATTGTTAATATTATCTATATTTATTAACATTGTTAATATTATTATATTAATTGTCGCTCCTCTTCTTAATAATTTTCAGAATTGATCCGCAGAAATCAGTTTCAAAATTGATCCGAAAAAGCTTGTTTTGTCATGCTGACGTGTCTTGTTCTAAAAGTTTAAAACTTGCCAAATAAACTTTAATGAACTTCCCTGTTATAGTTTTTGAAGTGCGTATTGCAAATAAGTGAAGGAATGCTTTGCATATTTTATCCGTTTAGGTGTAGCTCTTCACTTTGCGGTCCTTCCGGTGACGCGATTTCAGCTTTTTCCAAGGTTTCCAACAACTCGAGAAGACTTTTTTACTTCTAGCCACAATTCAGGGGAGAAAAGCAAACCCTCGTAAAATATGAGGAGATGACCTTTTTTTGCGTCTAGTCTAAGATCAGGGAGGAGGCCGTTGCCCCCCTGCCCATCCCCCCAAATTACGTCCCCGTATTCTTCAAGTTAAATGCTTCATTGTCTCTGCCCCTTCTAAATCCACATAATTCATAAATAATTTATTGGTCATAAAGAGTAATCTTCAGTAATATTACGAAATTATTAATAGGAATGCTTCAGACATCAATATTTATTACGTATTACAAGCTTCAATAGCTAAATTATAATTATCTTTTTTTTTCTTATAGTTTAGTGTATTTATTTTAAATTGTTTTCCGCTAAGCAATGTACTTTGCAATAAAAGAATTTATTTACTAGTATTTATTGCTATTTACACATAAAAGAAAAGCATGAAGTTTCTTCAGATCAAAGGCTGCAACCTGAACTGCCTCAGCCTTCTAATTTCCACCTGGAAATGGAGATATGGTGACCACATCTTTTGGTGATCAGACTTCCTTTGACCTTCCTGTGCATTTCAGAAACCATCAATTTACAATTCACAACATACAATTTACAATTTATTTTCTGAGTGCACAAAATTATCCACTACGGATGTGCAAACACTACAACAAGCAAATCTAAAGATTTAGTTTTTTTTTCAATTGAGTGAACGGGATAAAAACTATTGAGCAAAACTTTGAAAACTTTGCAGGCAAAAATTAATTCATTAGGATAAGTTTAAGTAACGATTTAAGAAGTTCTATTGTCGAGCACAGCGGACCTCGGTGGGCAGGGGCGTCATTTCAGCTTTTTCCAAGAGGGAAGCCCTCGGACAATTTGGGATGACCTTTTTTTTCTAGCAAAAATTCAAGGAAAGGGAACCCTCGTAAAAACATGAGGAGATGGAGCGCACGATCAGAAGAGGTTCAAGCTATCTATGAAGGATTGGATGTACTGTATTTATAGATTTACAAGATTACAAGATCCTACTATAAATTACAAGAGCTGCCAGACAAATTATCGGAGGACTATGACGCCTAAACAAGAAGTGATGCAGAACAGTTAGTGGCATATTAAATTTTAAAGGGTCACGGTAAATTCACCGCAGGAAAATTCATCGACGGAACATTCATTTCCTGAAATTTCATCGCCCAAAACATTTGAGAATAAGTGGTTGCATTTACATTTAGGTAGGTGATAGCCCCCTCAAAACAAAGTTTACAAAGAAATTCCGTGTACAATGTGTATGTAGGGTCCAGTTTTTGAAAATAACTTATAAGTAAAAAATCAATTAATTTATATATTAAGTGCATTAATTAGAATCTTGGAAATTAAGCTCCAATAATAACATTCAGCTTCTCCTTAGTATCACATGATGCTCGATCACTCGACACATCGCTACTCAGAAACTTATTACCCTCTAAGGTTCTCTGCAATTGAACTCGGCTCACGTTCATAATATTGCAGCCAAATGTAATTGAAGCAAGAGCGATAGAATCTGCTAACATGGAAGCCGTTTTAATATCGCGGATATCACTTATCCAAACTCTCCGTTTAGCCTTTTGTATGACGATCAATAAATCTCAGGGTCAAACTTTCAAAAACTTTGTGAATTATTACACCAAATATAAAGAAAAAATTGTGTGGGCGATGAATTTTCCGGGGATGAATATTCTGTGGTACGACTTTTCTGGGGATAAATTTTCCGGAGATTAATATTCCGAGATGAAAGTTCCGTCGATGAATTTTCCGGCGGTAAATTTACTGGATCCCAATTTTAACTTCATGGTTTTCTGGAATGCCATTCTTGGAAAAACTATAAATTTGCTTCTTTTAACACAATGTTTCATTAAAATTAAAAATTTTAGAGAGATGTGATTAAACGGAGTGGATGGGGGGCGCCAATTTCATAGTTCGTCCCCGGGCGAAAAAACCCTAGCTAATCATAAATAATAATATTTGATCATCAATGACCCACTGGCTTCAATTTCAGGAATGAAACAATTTTAGCCAGCCATCAACACTTTCATTGCTATGGACTCTCAACTACGAAACCTGACATCCAAATTCGACTTGCTGGCGAATCGCGCAGCATGACTGATTAACAAATTTATTGGGTTTGGCAAATTTGTCTTTTTTTGCTTTTTTTTTACGAACATTTTATACTTTTGACAAAGAAGTTAATTACAATTATAAGTATTACTATTGTTTACTGGTCTTTCAAGAGCCATTCTGATGGTAAGGTATTATTTTGAAAAAATTGTCCAAAATCAGTTTAATTTGTTTTATAAAATTTTCAAAATGTGTTATTTGGTTTAATGTTTCATTTCATTGAAAATATGCGGAATTGAACATCTCTTCTGAAGTTTTGGAGCTAAGAATACTTTGGGAAAGTACAACACTAAAGTGAATAATTGCTTAGTTTTAATTACTTCCTTGAACGTGTTAATGGCGATTTGATGGTAGAATAAAATTATGTTAGGGATGAAATTTGGAACGACCGTTAAAATGTTTTTTGTAATATTAACTTTTTCGACCGGTTATAACATTTCACTAACTGTTCTTAGTATCTACTAAATCTGAGAAGTAATAAAAACATCATTTATCATATTGATTGAATTTTGCAGGTCTCGGAGATTCTCAGTTAAGCGCAAATTTCAAATATTACGAAATTGCACATCAAAATAATTTTAGGCATACCATCAAAAGGAGATCCCTAGGAAATGAATACCATTCAACAAATCTGGATGTAACATTCAAAAACAGGTAATCGAACATTTAGATTTGTTCTTATTTTTGCGTTGTTCTAATGCCTATAATTTCTAGTGAAATGGTGATATCATCATCATCATCATCATCATTCAAGTAATGTAGTGTTTCAAATTGATAGTTCTCCCATGTGGTCTAGTAAACTTAAAACCTCTGCATTTCATGATCTGCTAAATTAAAGTAATTTGCATGCAAACATTATTATATCATCTTCATCTCAATATAAATGCAAATGTATAACTAATGCTCTTAGTGGCTAACAAAATGTAAATATTGAAGCCAACCTAGCTTCAGCCAATAAATAAAAAAAAATCATTTTCAGAAATTATAGATTTGAGCTCAAAAGAGAAGATTCTCTGTTTAGACCTGATTTTAAGCTCTACGGGGTGAATGAGCACGATGTTGCAACAGAGATTCATGGATTTGGTTTGAATTTGTTTCATGGACACGTTACTGGTTTGTTTTTTTTTAATTTTTAAAGTTAGGCTGAAGCATTTAATCGGTTGTTTAATGACAGGGGAGAGTGGGAGGTCAAAGGTCAGTGCTATTTTTGGAGACGATGGAAAACTTAGTAGCTTTGTGGTTAGGATGGCTGAGGATACATTTGCAGGAGAGGTTGTTATTATTGTTATTGTTGTAATTGTTATTGTTATTATTATTTATTCAGTGAATGCATTATTATTAATTTTGTTATATTATTAATACTATTATTCAGTAAATACATTGTTATTGTGATGACTTGTTCTTTTTGTAGCCTCTTATAAGCTTTGACAGAGAAGCCAGTAATATCGACAAATTGATAATTTATTCACTAAAAGATGTGAAATCATCAGAAAGACATGACAGGTTGTATTTGCATCAGTTTTACTTTCTATTGGTTTATATACAAATATAATACAAATGCAGAAGTAGTCTGAACTGCATCAGTGTATTAGTATCAACTGTGTCTGTGTGAATAATTTGCAACAACAAATTTTTGTTGCCAGAAAATATCGGATGTGTGGAAATAATGAAACTCAAGTGGAAGAGTTTTACACCAGCAAAAGTCTGCTTGAATTTCTATTGATTTATGTGGCTAAATCTTGTGAAAAGCTACAAACTATTTCTTATTTTTATGAAACAAATTATTAATAAATAATATAAAATAAAATAAAACGTTTTAATTCTTTTATTAATTTGAGTCATATCACTCTTCAGCTGATTATGTATTAAACGACTCGGTTTTTATGAATGAATGGTAATCAGCAACAACGTTGCACTCATCATAAGATGGCATTGCTTTGAATGTCCAGCACCGACCATCAACAAGAGGTCAACAAGTGCATGTCAGGATGAGAATCGAAAGGCTTGCAGTCTTTACATTGCCGTCGATTATTCCTTCTTCGAGAATGTCGGCGGAAGTAGCCTCAGTTTGACTGGAAAACTAGTGGTAAAACTGTTGAAAACATTACGTTAAGTCTCAAAATATTATGCTGAGTCTCACCTGTTGTAGTTATAATGTTTATGGATTATATTAATAAATTATGCTAATATTTATATTTATTGAGCTTATTGCCAAGCAGTGCAATTTTCTGAGGTTGAAATTTTAAATATTATAACTATAATATTTAGATTAATAATTTTAATTGTTACAATTTATGATATTGTGAATTGCCATTAAGTAAATTGAAAGTTATGTTGCAATTTCAATAGGTTTATGTAATTGATTTTGTAAACTCAATCTTCAAAGAAACAACCTTTGGTGAATGTGGTCGAAATTTTGGATTTCAAATAAAAAAGGTTTTTGTGGCGTTATTTGAATTATTATTTATTAGCCATTTGATTAAGCTATGTCATTGCTTTTTAAGTATTTCCATTATTAATAATGATTAATTAATAATAACTATTAATTATGATATAATAATAATATGATATAATAATATGATTTGTTCATATTACTCTTCCTGCAGATGTACATTTATCAAAACATTTCTAATAATGGCACCCACTTCAATCGCATCAAGAGGGGATCGTTGAATAGCAAAGAATTTCTATGTGTTGGTCATTAATTATTCTACTTTTAATTTATTTCAATCATTTTGTCTTAATTTATTTAATTTTGATATTAAGTTTTAATAAATACTTAATTTGAGGGTCTGCTTAGATACAAGTTACTCTGAAATGTAACAAGTTTAAGTAAATACATCTTATTAAAAGTAGTACATTCAGATTATAATATTTCCATAAATTATCTTAAAAATGTTTGAATGTTCTCAAGAGTTTTGGAGATAAACATTTCTCTCCTGAACTGCCAAAGCACTGTCTCGGTCACCTGTTCACGTCGAGGCCGATGGATGGCGACGTTCTCGGACTTTCGAACATCGCACGCGAGTCCAAGTGGGATTCTGAGAGCGGATTGTGTTCGAGAAAACGTGAGAATTCTTGATGTTCGAATTGCTTTCATCGCATTAGTAACACGTTTTTATGTTTATGCTCATTCAGCCGTTCAATGTCGTGTTTTACATTTGCTTCACTGCTTAATTAAAGATGCAACGTTAGATGTGTTCATGTGTACTTTCATTTTTCACATATAATAAGTTAATAAGGCCTTTAGGTTGAAAAAGATTGCCATAAATCATTGTAAAATTTAGTTTGGTTTTGTTTTCATTTTGTGATTGATTGAATAATTACAACAATTAACTTTTTCTAACCACAATTATATAATAATTACTAGATTGTGTAATTTTTAACATCAAATAAATCATTAAGATGATAATGAAAGCGTTAAACCAAAAAGTTCAAATGGCATTGCAACAACAACATCCAGTTGTTTTCATAATGTGATTTATTACATCAATTTTCTTTTTTATATTTGGATCGCACGATTTTTAAGTGAGATCGAGTTGCAGCCAGGCTAAGTACGTGAACACCGGTTTCACTTCATTCATGGACAGCTATTCAAAAAGACTTCCATTCCTTCAGGCTGCCTTAGTTGCTGCACATGGTCTGTTAATTATTATTGGACGATTACTAATTAAGTACTTATTTTAATTTATTATTATGGCAGACAAACACTTCACGCATTATTTATTAATTAATTATTTTATTTATTTATTATTTTATAAAAATTAAACATTTTAAAATTATTTTTCATGAAATTCTTGCTCCATCAGAACTGGGTGAGTTGTTTTTACATTGCTAGTTTTGAGTTGTATTGTTTAAGTTAAATTGTTTAATAAATTAGATTATATTAATTATGTAATAACTACTAATAGAATAGATTTATATAATCATGAAACTAACTCTTACAAAACTCTGAATATCTTTTATCTAAAATAATTTTGGATAGATTCTGAAAATTACAATTTAATTATCAATAATTATTTCCAGGTCACAGCTTCGGTAGTCACCATGACTTAGACCCAAGATGCTCTGAAGACAAATACCCTGGGTTCTATCTTATGTACACGTACTCAGTATCAGGAGCAGAACCAAATAACAAGGCCTGACTTAAAATATTCCATAACTATTTAATTTAGAATTAGTGATTATATTTGATGAAATATTATGACTGGTTATATTTAATGAAATATTATTATTATTAACAGGTGTTTTCTAACTGCAGCATCATGGAAATTAGGAATGTCTTGAGGAGCAAAACAGCTTCCTGTCTTGAAGGTACCGTCTTCTTAATTACCAAAATCTCTAAATAATGAGTGTGTCATGCCCCGGAATCAGAAAATGCCCGACCGTTTAAATAATCATGAAACTAACCTGATGCTGCTCCCTGTCTGGGTTATTAATTAACACAACAAATTGTGAACATTGCATTTGCCCTGCAGCAAGGAGTGTAATCCATTTGGCCAACCTGCATTCCTTGATTGTTCTACATTTTGAATAGTTCTGCTTCCGTTCGTCAACAGCTTACAACGCAAGTTTTTGCGGAAACTACAAAATTGAGGGCAAGGAGGAATGCGATGATGGTTTCGAAGGATCAAAATGTTGCTCAGATCAGTGCAAACTTAAAGGGGATTCCCAGTGCGGGTAATTTGATTAATCTTATTATTATTATTTAATTTTATTAAGTGGTTTAATAATCACAACAAATTTAATTTATACTTTTACTCTAATTTCTCGTCTCGTAATTAACTTTTTCTAACCACGATTCTAGTCTTAACCAGGAATGCTGCACCGAATGCAAATTTTCCGAAAGCAATAAAGTGTGTCGCAGCAGTGGACCTTGTTCAGGACCTGCCTCGTGCAGGTATCCTTAAGTTGTCACCAGTTGTTGCTGTTGTTGTGGTTTGTTGTTGCCGCTGTTGTTGTTGCTGCTGCTGCTGTTGTTGTTGCTGCCGCTGTTGTTGTTGTTGCTGTTTACTTTGCCATTCATTTTTTATTAATTTGTATTTATTGCTTAATTCTGAAATCAAATCATTTATGAATTTATATCCAACATATATTTACAGTCAATAAAGTGAATGAAGCTTTTCAGACTGCATAAGCATTGACAAATAACAAATAACCAATTGTGAATTACCATTTGATTTTTATGCATTTGCCAGTGATTAGCCAATATTTTTAGCTCTTGAATTCGTATCGTGTGTAAAAGCATTACAATCATTTAATCATTTCTCTTGCACCAACTCCTGTGCAGATTAATTTAGTTGTGAACATGAATGCAGGCTCTCTGTTAACTTGCCAATTTGTTGATTAATTGTTTTAATTAATTATCTTTTTATTAACTTGCCAATTTGTTGATTAATTGTTTTAATTAATTATTTTTTTATTAACTTGCCAATTTGTTGATTAATTGTTTTAATTAATTCTCTTTTTTCCTGAAATGTTTAATAGTGGTAACAGTACAATCTGTCTTGAATCTGTACCGAGTGACACCAACAGCTCTTGCCAAACAAAGTTATGATAATGACTTAATAAATATTCTGATTTCATGATACTTAAATTTGTTTATTAACTTAGTTCTAATTAGGTAACTGTTTTTATTTAATCAATTTCTTCCTTAAAATGAAATTCTTTTGTGAAATTTGTTAGTTATTATTATTATTAATTATTAGTATTAATTTTACTGATAACAAAAGTTCAAAGATATTTTACTGGTTTAATAAAATTAATTTTATTTACCGCTGGAATGATAACTGATTATATATAAAGGATGTATATCACATATGACTTTGAAGATAATAATGATATATTATTTATTCTTAACCATCAATCTTTCCATCTTTCCTCTCAAACACTCAGATCAAGCCTGCCTGGACGTTGCCACAATGACAAATGTTTGAGTCTGTGTGAGCTACAAGGACAACTCACTTGTTTTTGTCATGGTGAGTGATTTCAACTATTATCTTTGCAGGTTGGCCGAATGGGCTACATTCCTGCATGCAGCGGTAATGACAACAGTCGTAATGTGTCGTGTTCGAAACCCAGCCTGCACTGCCGCCAGCGTACTTGGGAAGAATTGCTATATAAATGGTTACAAGAAGCGCCTCTGACACTATGCATATGGCGCTATATAAATGAAGTTACTACATTTAAAATCTTTAGTTAATAATTAGTTTACTACTTGTTATTTGAAGATTCATATGCTTTTAGTCGAAAATAGTTACAGTAAAAACAGCACTTAAGATAAAATCTTATATAACTTGGTAGAGGGAAAAACCGCACCTAGGGATGTTTATAGTTGTAAAAATAGTTATTTACGTTATAGTTGCCTCACAAAAATCTCATGGTTCATTTGCCTGTTTATAAATTGTTGTATAAATTTTATTGTTTCTTTAATATTTGTGAAAATATCAACAGGAGAGAATATGTGCAAAATGTGCTGCAAGGATAAATATCCTGAGAACAGCACCTGTGAAGTTTACAACAACGAAGCTCAAGATCTCCCTGATGGAATGGCCTGTGCCTTTGGAGTTTGCCAACATGTTAGTGATGATAATAGTTATTAAAAATCTTGCACTTAATCACTTTCAATTTTTTAATGCATTATAACTTGCACTATATATAATAATAATAATAATATATACAGTAATAATAGTAATTATAGTATGTAGTTAAGATAATTGAATGAAATAAATTGAAATTGGTCAAAGCAGAAGGCTCAACAGTGAATGATTTATTATTACATTTTAACGAAAGCTGTTGAGGATCGAATCAATAGTACTATTTCTACTTATGATGATGATGATGACGACGACAATCATAATAATAAATTTTATTAGATTGATTGCATTAAAATGTAACTCGTCCCCTTGCTCTGATTACACAACGCATGCTGAACACGTGCCTTATTCCTTGAAAGGGTCAATGCAGAAAGACTGAGGCTGGTCAAGTGCAGAGGTTGTGGCCCATAATCGACATAAAAAATATTAGCTCTATAGGTGAGTGTGAAAATTCATTATTTGTCCAAAATTTGTCGAGTTTATATTAATATAGTTTGTATTAAAAAATAAATAACACCTTCAATGATTAAATGTTACTTATTTCAGTGATATTCACCAAGAACAACATCGTAGGCCTGGTCTTGATTGCAAGTCTGCTGGTTTGGATCCCTGCCAGTTGTTTTGTGGTACATCTGGTGAGTTTTTAGTTTTCAGGAGGTGGATGTGATGTTGAATATTAAACCATTCCATTGATTTTAAGAACTTACAAGTTATAGGTTCTTTGTAATAATTATAAGTTATGTACGTTTTCATTAATTATAATAAAACACGAAGATACTTACGATCATTATCTACGGTAATTAGAAATAAATCGAGCTCGATTAAACAGGTCAGGTGTTAGGTTTGCGTGATTTTATATTCGCGTGTTTTAATGCAGGACCGGAAAAACTTGGAAGAAGAATTGGAGACTCTGAAGTGGATGAGCAGCTCTGTGAGTGCCACAACAACAATAACAACAACAACAACAACAACAACAACGACAATAACAACAACAACAATGTTGAACATCCAATATTACTCCACCTCAGCCTATCTTGTATTTGTAAATCCTCAGAGCTAACATCAACTTGTATGACATATTGTGCAGCACTCATTGCACAAAACAATCCCGCAAAAAATCACTAATAATGAATAATTAGCATGTTTCACACACTGCAAGCTAATTAAGCACAAATCCAATTCTTTTCTTATGTTCTGCCAATTAAGTCATTAAGTCAGCATTCATTTGCTTTTTCAGCAAACAACCTTCATCCCAGAGAAGAGCAAAATAAAAATTCGACATTCTGCTGCAAGTCACTGAGATTTATTGTTTCAAAGTTCAGATGTTATTGTTACTTACTGTTACTTGTTACTCTCTTTAACTAATGTTGTGAAATGTCTTCGTGCAATCGTCAATCAAACTGTCCGGCTTATGATTACAATCAAACAATTCATTGATTCTTAAAGAAGGCTCCAAAATTGAGTAAACATCAGTCCCTAACTTGGTCAAAATATTCCTTTAAAAAAAAACTATCTCATGAGGCTGATTTGAGTAACCCAGAGAACAAGGCCAGTATAAGGTTGTTGAGACTAATCGACTTTATGCAGAGTCAAAAAGAACTTGTCGAAGAAGGGGGACTTGTAAGCTATCCCAGCTGCCCTGTAAATATCCTCGGGAAGGCCGACGTCGCAAAAGCAGATCTGACCGACCGCATTGTCGTACCATCCCGGCAGACCGCAAACGAAGGACCTCTTGCTCTCCAGGAGGGGGGGTCCGGCAAAGGAGGGCTCGACGGAAAACACCGGAGCTTTTTTACTGGCAGCCCATCTTGCTGCTTCAGCGAGGACAGCACTGGGAGGCTGGCAGTCCAATGTGGAGAGGACGAGATCAATGGTGTCAGGAACTGGTAGATCTGAAAGAGAAATTAAAACGTTACTAAACTAAAAAAGGATTTACTAAGTTACAATTTATGAACCTATTGTTATTAAATCAGGCATCTTGCAATTTACACCGACGAAACAATAATAATTTATATTTAAAGTTATGGGTCATCTGTAGGAGTGTAACAGCTTTAACTACCTTTGACACTGGTCACCAAGGTTCCACCAGTCATCTTGAAGAACTTCATCTCGGCTGTGAAATTGGCATCCTCCTTCGACCCTTGGTTCAAGGGTGTGTGGTAAACGACCACGTGTGACGACCTGTTGGCGAGAAGCCTTCCGCAAGTTATTGCAGCAGCAGAATGCCACTGGTTGGCGCCACAAAGGATCACTATTTTTGGCCTCTGGTGGAAGTTCTTGGCTTCGAATCTTAATTAGAATCATAATAATAATAACTAACAGCAATAATGATAATAATAAACTTAATAAAAAATAATACTTAGTAATATCACTTAATAAGAAACGCACTTTAAAAGTAAAAATCGTTATTATTATTATTATTATTATTGTACCAATTAAAAGTCAAGCACAACATGCTGATCTGTCGCATTAAACACGACTCTTGCCATCACCGTCCATCCAAAGAAATGGAAATAATTAATTAATAAATATTAACAAATTAAAGAGTACAAAATATTAACAAATACCTCGTGCTACCACCAAGGTACTGGAGTATTGCATCGGAGATGCACCTGCCGAAAGCCTCTACCACTTTCTCCCTGTTGAACTCCATTTTGTCCGCCAGGGAGAACAATTTGTCTCGAACCCACTGAGCGACCCCCGGAACGATCATCCCCGGGTCGGTGCTGTATTCCCCCACGACCGAACCCTCCCTCTTGCTCTGTCGGTCGAGCAAAAAAATTTGCCGCTTGGCAAACTCGACCCCCTTGAGAATGTTTTCGTCGCATTTGTATTTCTCTTGGTGGTAATGGTAACCGTTCCTCGGCTGGCGAGCGTTGATATTCTGCGACCCTTTGACCTCTTGTGCAACTGCTGCCTTGTCAAAGAGGGCCAGGTTTTTCTCAAAGTCGAACTCGACGTCGAAGTCTCCGTCGCAGTGGTCGAAGCACTCTGAATTGTTACGTTTGGCACCTCGGGATGGCTTGTGGAGGGGCGAAAACTGGTTGTCGTACCCTGAATTTGTGGCATTGAATTAACTAAATAACCATGCATTCTATTCTAAAATTGCAACTGCAATTCAATTTTAAATAATAAAACGTTCAAATGATTTGCAACATAATAAGTTATTAAATATGATATTATCTAATTAAATTAGTTCTATTTCTCAAACATGCAACAGCCTTGGTTTCATTTCAAGAGATGTAGCGAAGCCAAACTCATATAAGTTATAAAAGAATGGAATCACGAGAACCCATTTTCATCAAAAACAGTTATAACAATACATATAACAGATTTATATAAAGTCATACTACTTTCTATACTACATTATAGGTCACAAGGATATAAATTACTGAACAAATAAATATTAACGACTTGTGATTGTTCGATAAATGGCAAACATTGCCAGGTTTGACTGACCTCTTTGTTGCTGGTGGTAGAAGTGGTCTGTGAAAGAATTGGAAGGTCGGACGAATGGGTTCTTCGAGGTTTCTTTGTATTTGCCTTCCCCTGCCCATCGGTGGTTGGGCTGCGATTTGTAAAGAGGAGTTTGGGGAGAAGAGACCACTTTGTTGCAATTCTTAAACTTGTGCAAATCATCCTCGTTTGGACTTTCAAAACTTCTTTGACCGTTTTCGAATTGATGATTTTTCCCAGGGTTATTTGGAGGAGTCACACTGAATCCTTTTTGTTTCGTTTGATGCATTCCGTTCGACCTGGAATGGTCCGGTTGTGCAAACTGATTATTCTTCGGGTTGATGCTTATTTCAGGAAATGCAGGCACCCTGCTTTCATTGTTATTCTGTCCAAAAACAACAAGCTGCTTAATAGGAGCAATTTTTGGCTGAGGAGATGTCGGCGTTTGAGTTTTTCCATTCACAGATTTCTCAGGTAATGCGATGGGGAACTGTTCGTTTCCTTCTGCTAACTTAACATCCTCAGAACTTCGAATAATCTCTAAATGATTTATATCTTGTGACCTGCATTACAATGCATTAAATTAACATTATTTTACATGATCTTGCAGTCACAAATGCCTTACCTGAGTGTGACTTGTGGCAGTTTGTAAGGAACTCCATTTCGAAAGGACCTAATCAAGGTAATTGTTCCTTGTACTGGATTTATAAATTCCACTTGACCCTGGTAAATTCCCAGAGTCTCACCACAATCAAGAGACACCATGCAACCAATAAATTTATCCATCTCGATCGATTCTATAAAAATAATTAATTTTCATAGACAAGGTTTGCTTTCAAAGCAAATTATGTAATTGTAGCAAAATTGCCAAGAGTTATAACTTAAATTCTTGTAAAATTTTATGGAACTTTAAATTATAGTTGGTAATTAAAAGGTTTAGTAATATGTAGATATCTTCAAATTCCTTGTGTTCAATAACACATGTTCACCCTTAATTAGCTATCTAAATCCTTACAGAAGAAGTTAGTTACGCCTCCAAAAAAGCATATCTTAAACGGCCAGAAATAAATAAATTCCGAAAATCACGAAAATCTTTGTTGACCAGTTTAATTGTTGGTCCACTTTTAACGGACTTGGGCAAAATAACGAGTAAAAGAAAAGCTCACCAAAGTTATTAACAATACAAATGCTGCTCAAATTTAGTGCGAGGTCTCAAAAAATAATAGCGCGACCAAGCACCAAAATCCGCAATAACAAACTCTGCAAAACAAAAGATGAGGAGGAAACGCAATGTCAAGTAATGTTAAAAGTAAATTTTGTTAAGTATTTACTAAATATCGCTGAAAGCTAGGAAAATAAATTTCATACTTTTTAGCCAGTTTTTTTAAAATTAAAGCCACTGCTATTGATCGCAATTAGATAGATCGAAAGTAGTAATAAGCTGAATATAACACTATTTTTGATATTAATAGAATTGCTGCCAAATCTCGTTTTTCGCCACTATCTTCGACATGTATGACAAGGTGAAGTTGATCTATGTATTGGTAACTTTCTAGCCCCTTAAAATCTGTGAATTACGGATAAAGGCAGCTACAAGGAGTTTTAAAGTAAAAAAATCATCTCAGTTGCGCAGCATTACTAATCGAAATTTTAAAATGACGTTGGCCTTTACCATTAACGTGAGAGTAATTACCTCCTCACAAAATTAAGACTTTGAATAAGCTCAATCCACTCAATTTTCTCAAATCTTCCTCAGTGTCAGTGCATATTATATCCATGTGTTTTAAGGTTTTGTTGCTCAGGCTTTTAATAAGTAAGGTCTGTGGTCATAATCGCATCCCACTTTTATTAGGAGAATTCTATCTATTTCCTGACCCTTTCAACAAGAACGAAGTGAAATTTGGATTTAGTTACGTGCTTATAACTTTAAATAAACTTAATCTTGTCTGTAAATAATAATACCTTAGCATGATAAAAAAAAAAACGAAGGTTTCATTAAAAATATTTTACCAGAGATGATCAAAGTCATAATTTAATGCTTCATCATCACTACTATCTACAACACTATACTCATCTATACTATCATCATCATCATCATCGTCGTCATCTTCATCATGGTGCTGTAGAAGAAGAGCATATAAACAGGCCCAAATATAAATGACTTTAATAATGATAAAGATTATGGTCAGAGCCAAATGAATGTGGGTGCTGTGATGCCAGGTGATTCTTTGGGCAAACATGGATGGACGGAAGGAACTCATTTGTCGAACCGAGGCAGTACGGGGAGGATCAGATTGCCAAAAGCAGAATCTTGAGTGGTGAAGTAGCCCACTGAGTTTGCATGAGCATGCTGGAAATAATAAGAGTCAATTCCCCGTCGACGACAACACAACAAAATACAAAGGACTCGTTTCTACCTGGATGGCCGTCCTCTGGGCTTGCGTCATCTGAATATCAATTGAGGAGGTCTGCAAAGAGATTTCAAGTTAACTCGATATAATAAATAAATCAATTATTAGTACAGATTCACCATTCTCACAAATTTCAATGATATTTCTTTTGTATGTGTAACTGCTAAAAATCTATAAATAATATTTCTTATGTATAACTGCTACTCAGCATTTTTAGGACCTTATGAATATTATGAGATAAATACGTTAATTTTTGAAATGTTACAAGAATAATTAATACAACTAATAATTAGAATGTACAAAATTAATAAAAAGTTGCCAAAATCATGGCTCAGAAGTTAAACAATTACAATTTCTCACCAGAATCTGAGGTACAGCTGTATGATTTGCAACTGGAAATCTGGTAGATAAATGAAGCACCATATTAGAAAGTTTGTTTATTTTACACACCATACCATTTAAATCTATATACAACATATAATATCAAAAACCATAAACAACTCTTTGGGCAAAGGCTGAGCAGAAGTTTGAGTTCTTAATCTTTTCTTCTGCTCCTCAAGTTGCTCCAATATTTTTCTGTTCTGACGCTCTGTAAAAACTTTGCATTTGTTTATGTATTAAAAATCTCTATCTATTATAATAGAATATTCAATAATTAATACTCAAACGTAATAATTAATGAATTCCCAGACATTTATTTCGCAAAAGGAGACATTCAACAATGGTTAAAGAATATTAGTTACTTAGAGTGTCATTTCAGTAATCACACTCTGAGTTAAAAAAACAAAAAAATGCAAAGATTAAAAGGGGTTAAATTTGATACATAAGAATATAAATAACCCTTATTTGATGAAAAAGAACATATAGAAATCGCATCATGTGTTTTAATGGCAAGGTTTTTATTCATAATCAACTAAGACAACTGCTGTGATCTTGAAATATGACTGCTAACGTTTCACCAAACATTTTTAAATCACCTTGCCCTCCCAAATTCGGCGCCGGCGCAGACATATCTCGAAACGAACCCAATTAGTTCTTTTGTAAATAAAAACAAAGATGCCTAGAGCGCAAATCGAAATATCTCAATTTCAATAAATACTAAACCGATATTTTATATATTGTAATTAGTGAATTTTATTATATTTTTATAATTTAATATTAATAATTAAATTTCGTGAAAAATAATGGCTTGATTTCAACAAAAAGTCGTTACTTATGCTGTAAATTTATTTATGATAATCAGAAACAAAACATATCCTAATTATTATCTGACTCCTTGCTTTGCTATTGAGAATAAAAATACCAGTTCCTTGTTTGAGTTTGTAATATAAAATTAAGAATGTGCAAACACAAACTAAAGTTATAATAAGTCAATAAATAAAATTTGAAGATGATTATTTTTGTCGGGTTACGGTGGAATTTTTTGTTGAGACTTTATACGGTTATAATCACGACTTAGGAAGTACCTCGAAATATTCTTCAGTAATAACCTGCTAAACTAAACAAATTAACGTAACATAATAATCAATTATGATGGCTAAGAAGACCGAGATCTGCATAATAACCACTCTTTAATTAAATTAACTTAAATTCTAGGAAGTGCATGGCGAAGAAAAATTTCTTTCTGCTATTGAGAGAGTTGATAGAATAACGATTTCACCCGCATCAGAATATAGGCGCTTAAACAATACCATAAAGTCGCAATTACAACTCATTGTCTCACTTATGAGACAAAATATAACTTAAATTTATCGCGAAAGGCTTGTGCACTTGTAAGTAGCAATAATTAGGTGAAGCCGCGTCAGTCACAGCAGCTCGGCATTTTCCCTGTTCGGATGCATTTTGTGTTTTTTTATTTGCAACAGTGTTTTTTAACACCTCAAAACAATTCTTTTTTTAACTGCAACTTTATTCATTTCAGAGTTTATCGGCAAAAACAAGACTCTGTAGAGACAATCTTTACTCGACTTTACATTCTTTCCTCATTGCTTCGGGAAGGTTGTGGCCATAATCGCAGGTTCTGGTGACTTCGTCGAAGTAAAGTTTGGCAGGGCAGATGGTGACGTATGAATTTCCGTTGGAGCAAGTCACGAAGGAATGACAATCACTTGGATGCTTGTAATCTCCGTCCGGCTTTCCGTGGCAATAACTCTTGAGGGGATCGGGGGTAGAATGTCCTGCGGGGGTAGAATGTCCTGCAGGGGTAGAATGTCCTGCGGGGGTAGAATGTCCTGCAGGGGTAGAATGTCCTACGGGAGTAGAATGTCCTGCGGGGGTAGAATGTCCTGCGGTCGTGGTCGTGTCAGTCGTTGGCCTTCAAAAAAAAAAAAAAAAAATTGAAATCGTCTAATTGTAAAATTTATGATTAAATGTGGAATAGCTACTTTAATCCGCATTCAACTTTTCTCCATTCAGGAAGATTGTAACTGTAGGTGCAAGTTTTCTTCACATCATCGAAGTAGAGACCGGGAGGACATTCCTCGTCAGAAGCAACTTCATTGAGGCACATAACAAAGGTTTGACAATCAGTTGGATGTTTGTATTCTCCGTTATGTTTTCCATGGCAGTCAATCTTCGGAGGAGAAACTGTTGCAGGTTCACTTGCGGTTTCGGTTTTCCTGAACAAAACAATAAAATAAAATAAAATAAAATAAAATCTACTAATTAAATTAAATAATCGCTACATATATGTCATTACCCCAATCCGCATTCTTTCATCCTCTCTTCAGGCAGTCTATAAATGGAGGTGCAACCTTCCGATAAATCGAAGTAGAAGTCGAAAACACATCTGCCGATAGAAGTAAATTCATTTGAGCAGGTCACATAAGATTGGCAATCAGTTGGATGTGCGTAGATTCCATCCGGGTTTTCATTGCAGAGATGAATTTCGGTTGGATGTTTGGTTGATGGCCTTGTAAAAAAGGTTCTGAAATTCGAAGTTACTGAAATATGATTCCAAATTTGATACATCCAATAAATGAATCGAAATATGTACATACTCAATTCCACATTCTTTCTTCCTCTCATCAGACAAAATGTAGCCATTGAGGCAAAGCTTTGTCATATCATCGAAGTAAAGGTTAGGAGGACATTTGGTGATAGAGGCAACATCGTTGGAGCAGGTTACAAAGGAATGACAATCAGTTGGATGTTTGAAGTCTCCATCAGTTATTGTTGGAGTTTCTGGTTCAGTTAGGCTGAAAAATTAAAATTGCATTGTTATTGAATTAAACTTAACAGTAAGCTCAAACATTGAACTTTCGAAGAGTGAACGGAAATATTAATGGAATTGGATAATTATGGAAAGACAAAGAATGTATTCAAAAGTAACAAATATTTTTATATTCCATACTTGCTTAGTTTTATTATAAATGTTAAGACGTTAGTGACAAAGTCAGAAATGCAATGCGGTGAATACAGTAACCCGCATTCTTTCTTTATTTCCTCAGACAGGCTGTCGTAATTCCTGCAAGTTTTGATCTCATCATCGAAGTAACGACCTGAAGGACATCTGGTGACATAAGCTTCTTCATTGGAGCAGGTCACAAAGGATTGACAATCATTTGGATCTTTGTAGTCCCCGTCAGTCTTTCCGTAGCAGTCGAACTTCGGAGTAGTGGAATGGTCAGCTAATGCGGGTTCTGGGGCATGAGTTGAGACTTCATGTGAGCTTGAAGCGTTTAAAACTTTATTTTTAGTAATTATATTATTTTGAGTAATTATATTATTTTGAGTAATTATATTAGTTTGAGTAATTATATATCACATTTTTCTAATTTACATATGTTTGGCTATCTCTGAAGTACTGAATTTATCATTTTATCATCGTTTTCAATTCCTACCGGTTTGCTAAAAAATACTTTTTTTAAAGTTGTTGTTTTCTATAAATATTGTTAAAAATCATAAACATAAATTGGAAACTTACATATCTCCAATTTCATCGGCGAGTGCCTCCTTCAAAGTCGTCAGAAGGGGATATCTACCTGATCCACATGATCCCTTGAAGTCGTCCATTGAAGTGTCCCAGAAGAACCATCCAGCAAAACCGGATTTGTTCAGGTAATCCACCTAAAATTTATAAAAACTAATTTAAATGATGTCTTCAATGTTGTGAATTTCATGAATTTACGTTTATCTAGATGCTTGGAACAATGGTTTAATTAATTAATAAAATTATAATATATCTGTTCAGTCTAAAAACCTTCAATTTTAGACTTTTAACATCGTCATATCCAACCCACAGGTCTCCATTGGTCAAATAAGGAACTGATAGCTCTTCAGACCATTGCACTTTTGAGGATGGGTCTTGGAGAAGCTTGCATATCTGCATTAAAATATTTGTTAAAATATTCATCACTGGCTTAGTGTTAAATTGTGGAATCTATTTGCTACAAAAGAGCCAGAAAAGTAGGCCTTGAGCAAACCTCGAAGTGCGACAGAATTCCAGCCTCCTTGGTGAACTCTCCTGCTGCACAAGGACCAATTGCAGGTGCACCCACGCCATTTACTTCGGCGGATTTCAACGTGAAACACCTTCCATACCCTGACATTCCAATCAAGACCTTGGATGGATCGACTCCCTTCGACACCCAATATTTAGCACTCCAATCCTGGAAACATTTCAAATGTTCGAAGTTATTTAAAACGCAAATAGATGTTGCAAAATAACTAAAATTTGTATTCTAAAATTGGCTTACCATGCTAAGGCTGTCCGTCGATGACAAAGGTGCGTTGTGACCAGTGACCGATTCCCAGGCTCCGTGAAAGTCATACGTCATCAAGTTTATGAGATCAAACAATCTGGTAAAAGAGATAAAAGTATAAAATTATTAATCCAATAACATGAACAATTACTAAATTTAATGTAGCGTCAAATGGGCAGAAAATGGTCATGAAAAAACATTTCATTCAGTCAAATATCAATATCAAAATGGAAAAATGCTTAACAAGCTGCTATTTGTCAGTTACATAAGTGACCAACCCGTTGAGAATGTCGATTTCATAAGCTGCATCGATGAATTCTTTCTTACCAGACACCGTGGCAGTGAGGAGCAGTTTCGACTGGTGAGATGAAAGTTCTTCATTTTCAAAAGCCTCGCGAAGTTCCTGTCGAAAACATTTCACAATATAATTTGTTAAATTGCACTGTTAAATTATATTTTGAGGAAATTGTGCTATTTCACTAAGTTTTAAGTTAAACCTGGACCAAAAGAGTGAATCGTTGCTTGTCCTCAGATGGGCTTTCTCTGCTTCCAGGATATTCAAAAACGAGATCCAATCCATTGAAATCCCTTTTTCTCAGAAACGTGATTGAAGTCTCAATGAACTGAGTTCTGTTTTCCTTGGTCGACAACATGCTGCTCATTTCACCAGTTCCGGCACTCCAACCACCGACTGCAAGAAGTGTCTTCAGTTCTGGCTTCTTCTCTTTCAGTTTATTTAGTCGAGTGTACCTAAAATTCAATGTTCTCCTATTAAATTAAGTTACAATATATATAAAATATATATATTCCCATATTAAGTTAAAAGTTGGAGTTTAAGTTAAATTTAGACCTCATTTTGTGATATTAATCAGGCTATTAACAGTTTGGTTTAAATTACTTTTTAGTGTATTTTACAATAAGAATGAAAAGTGTCACACACTCAGTGGCATACCAAGGAGGTGCGGCAAGAGTCAAATATAGCTGAGTTGATTCGTGAGATAGTAAATCGTTGGTCAATCTTTTTCTTTGCTAACAATATAGTTCTTTAATTTCAAGACGATCGGAGGTTTTCGAAGTAAAGCAGGGTCGTAATTTGGGGGAAAGGGTAGAGGGCGACGGCTCTCCTCTGACTTTAGACTAACCACTAAAAAAGGTCATCTTCTCATGTTTAACGAGAGTTTGCCCTCTCCCCAGTGGCATACAAAGAGGGGTGCGGCAGGGGCGGCCCGCTCCAGGTGGAAAGTGCCAAGGGGCGACATTTTGAGGAGGTACCCCGCTCTCCTCAGTGTTTTTGTGCTGTGACCATTGAAAAGTCAGATTTCAGCAAGTTCATGATCTTACAAACACGCCTTTCTCACATTTTGTCAAATACGCTTGATGATAATTATGATTGGCGTAGTTGATGAAAATAGAAAAAAAAGAGTTCTTTGCCGAAAGTAAGAGACTGAAGTAAAAGTAGTTAAACTACATTTGAGCATCGATCAGCCAGTTAAAGCTTACAGACTTGGCAGTCCTCCCTATAGATAGAAAACTTACATGGACTAAATTTTTAAACTGTTAAAAAAATACGGAAAAAGTGGGGAGAGTTTTTAAATTTTTAACCGATTCAGTTGTAAAAATATTTCAGAGCTTTTTGAAAACTTGAAGGTTAAGAGAGGGTGGGGGCGGCGGCAAGAACAGTCGGTACAGCACTGCAAACACTTAATCTACGATAAAGGCTTGTTATAAATACAGTTTGTAAATGAAAGTAGACTTACAGTCCTACGTGACAAGGAAATGTCTCGTCACTCCAATTCCAAGGTTTCAGTTGGTTGTCCGACAGTTTGGCAAAGGCGAAGAACAGGTGAGTGCACAGGTTGACGTCAATGTCTTCAGGAAAGTGCTGGAAAGAACCTCTGTCCTGAGACCAGTTGGTGAAGTAGCATCCTCTCAGAAGTTCTGAAAAAATGTAATTAAATTAAACATTAATTGTTGCAAATCATGCCATATTACATAATTAATTTTAACTTTCGATTCCTAAAAGTAAAACTAAATGCTAAATTTTAAACCTTTCTTTATGTCTATGTAAGCCTTCAATCACACTGACGACTAATAAAATTTAAATTCAAAGCATCTCCGAGTACATTATACAGACAACCGTAACGAAGCTATTCCTCAAAACCCATAACCCAAACATATTAACTAATTTAGCCATAGACACTTGCCAAAAATGGAAATTACCTGACGAGGATAGGCCAGTTATCGAGACGATCAAGAGCCACGTCAGCGGTCCCATGGTTTCAAAGCACTAACTTTTGCAGTAGGAGTAGGCCCTTATGTAACTTTTCAAATTTTCCACGAGAGCAGCCCACGAGGAAATCGATAAATAATTTTGATTTTTTTGACTTTGAACGCGAAGTTATTATTAGATTCCTCGAAAGCAGAGTGAAATAGATAAATAAAGATCCAATTGTTTCCATATGAGCGGAGGACCACATGAGCTGTTAATATGTTGAAAAGCTTAGGAAATTGCAGCATCCTAACAATTTGATTAATAAAAATAAAGAGTAAATAACTTAACTATTAATTATGGTCCCATCGATTATGGCTAAATCAATATCACCGCTTGTGACTTCAATTAATTTCATGTCGATATTTCAGTTGTGCACAACGTGTATTTAAATTATCAAATTAAGTATTTAACTTTAATTATTAAATCAGGCAACTGTGTAAGACGTTACAATAGGAGGTGGCTATTACTACAAATGTATTATCTAACAATTAAATTCATTCATTCTATCGTTAACATCTTATTGTATAACACCAGTTTCCCCTAGCATTCTTCGCCATGAGCGACAACACAAGAAATTTCGGACATGAATAACTGGAGTTTATAAATTAGTGATCGGAATTAGAATTTTAATTTAACTATCCTCTTAGACAAAAAGACGTGTTGTAAAGGGTAAAAGACGTTCGTAGGGAGATAGAGGTGCAGAACAGAATGTGGAGGTACACCAAAACAATAAACCTATGAAAGATGTCGTAAAATAGAGCTATTTTTTAATAATTCGAGTTTTAACATAAATTGCAAGTGAGAATTTATAAATGTTAAACCTAGATGTCCTGAGGGACCATACTCTCGGCTTGCGTTGTCTTGCCGTGAACTTGTGACCAAATTTATTTTGGTATTTATTACAATTCTATGTTGTCTACAGAAATGGCGTCAAGGGTGTGTGGGCGTCCACAAGAGGGATGAGGAGTACCGTGATGTGGATGCTTATGGGCAGGAGAGGGGTGATGCAAAAATTCAGTTTTCGTGTGGACGTCACATGTGGATGGCCCCTAAGTGTGGCGCGTTCGACAAGCCACCTTTGGTTCAACTGGAACTGGAGTAGTCTGGCTGAGTGTGTAACAATAACTGAAATAGATGCAAAAGCTTGCAGCACGTTTTGACAAAATAGGCTTGGTTTCTTGTGAAAGATCGCGAATAAGTGATCCATGGAAACGTTACGTTTTCTTTTAATGACTTTGATTTTTTAAATTCTTAAACGAACTCGAACTTAGAAATATCTTTAATTGAAAAGTTGAATAGTTAAAAGTAAGACTTACCTGGCATTGTGCCAGAATATATAAAATTATATTAAATAATTAAACATCTGCTAACAATACTACTAAAAATATTAAAAAACAAGAATTCAAAAATAATTTCCTGAAAGATCAAGCAAAGATGCATTTATTGGTAGCTGACCATACAAGAGAAAAAGCATAAACATGACTCAGGAGGAAATACATTCCAGCAACTCCGATGTTGTAAACTTTGAAACCGGCACAAAAATCGGAGAATATGCTCGGAACAAAATCACTATGAATAACAGCACAACAACAAGAGCATGCAAAGCTATGGGTTTGTTGGAGCCAATTCAATTCGTGACGTATCCTCTCTTTATCATTTGAGTATTGCAAAGCCGACATCAGTCGAGACAAAATGGGTCAACGGGTAATGCAATGAAATCAGTTGCAACATCGATGCATTTTTCTGATATGGCAAAGCCTATCTGTCATTGAGACTTGCTTTTTCTTAGAGGTTGTTAATCATTAACAATCAATTGCTAATCAATATGTTAAAAAGTAAAAGAAACACCTTAAGGAATAACCAGAATATCTGCTGACTCAGAATAAATGCTAAATGATAACATAACAAGTCAACAATTGACAGAGACAATCTAACAAACCATCACAAAAACTGAGCAGTCGATCTTCGTAGCCCTGGATTAACGGACCAATCCAATAAAATCCGGCCTCAATCAAATTGGAGTATTAATTAAATATTGAACAAATTAGACATCATTCTGATTAACCTACGAAGAAGCACCAAAGTGCAAAGCAATCGTACAGAAAAGCAATCACAAAAACTGAGTGCCTTAGGAAAAACAGAAAATCAAGATGATTTTTCTAACAATCAAAGCAATCACAAGGAACAGATGAAATGTTTAGCAATCAACAACCGACATTGAAAACCAGACTAAAATTCATTTGTAGCCAATTAAACTATTATCTTATCTTAGAATATGATGAAACTAAAAAGTAAAGTCCAGACTTGCAAGCAAATCCAATGATAAGTTACAAAAATGAACTAGATGAACTATATATTATAAATTTTCAAGCCACAAACAAAAAGGCAAAAAGATGCCTGGCAAAATATTTGGCTCAGACTGTAGTCTTTCATAGCCCACAAGAAAACATTTTGAATCATGGCACTCCATCTGTTATTTGCAAAATAATTTTCCTTACATGGATCCAGCAATATAAACGTTTTTAATTTGGCAAATGTTTAACTATGAATGAAAAATATATTCATGCAGACAAGTAAATAACAGAATAACAAAATGACAACTTGTTTTGCCGGGTGCTAGAAGTTAAGAGTTGATAGTGACAAAGTTGTAAGTTAAATCTGAATTTAATACTGAGAACGTCCCTTTTAGAATCATGAACGTTCCTTAAAATTAGAACTTGAAATCTCACTGAATTTGAAGCCTTCAAGCAAATTGTAAATGAAAGCATAAAATCTAAACTTAAAATTGAAACAAGCCATACCTGTAGCTCTAGAAAATATAATCGCACATATTTCCAGCTAAAAATTAAAACTACGATGACCTGACAAAATAGGCTAGTTGGTTTAAGGGCACCTCGATCTCATGCCACTTGTCCCCAGTGTAGCGGTTTTCGAAACCTGCCCTGATCCAGTTTCCACGGGGCAGGTACACCTTTCTCTTCCTGGCTCCCTTCTCCAGTATTGGTGCTACCACCACATCCTCCCCAAGCAAAAACTGGGTATCAGAAGTAAGGACATCTTTCTCGTGACTTTTCAAATTCGAATGGATCCCATTCTGTCCTTCATATAACCACCACATAGGTCTGATTATTGGTGCTCCAGTCTTGACGGCCTCCTGGGCCAGAGAAATGATGAGGTTCGAGAAGTTCAGATGTACTTCGGACATGGCCCTAGCAATTTGGACCACTTCTTCATCGTAGGACCACGGTGGGATGGAAAACTGCATGGCCGGCATAAGGGCAGAGAGCTGGATGTTGAGAAAAAATTAAATGTAAAAATTTTACAACAGAGATGAGCAGTAAGATAACACTTTTTGTGATTATTGTACAATAAAAATAACGATAATAAAAATTTCAAGGACTTTGAAGAAACACTCAAATTTGAGTACAGTGCTAGAAATATTGTTATGATATACCCATTTTTTATAGATAATTTCCTTACAAATAAACATATCTTGCTGAAATTTTCAGCAATTAAATAAAGCATATTTGTAAGCATCATGCAAAATTTCCTTTCATGTGGGTCAATGGTTCCCGTAAATTATGCAAATGAACCATTTTTGGCCAAGAAATATTATTACGAGTTTCCGGTTTGGGCTCGTTTCATCAATTTCAAGGACTTACTGGAAGGATCAAACACTAAATTGTCATTAAGAAAGCTATATAAAGGAGTGTGAAATTCAAAACTTCCTTTTACATTCATTTCATCATGGGGATGAAAGCAGGTTTGACAGAAGGAGAAAGAGGACAAGTTAAGGCCTTTGTGAAGGCAAACTATTCAATAAAAAAGATTGCAAATGAGTTGAATAGGTCAAGAGCTGTCATCAAACATTTTTTGGATGATCCATACTCATGGGAGAGACGTCTCATCAGGGAGGCTCGCGAGGAGAATATTCGTGTAAACAGCTAAAAGATAAGCTGAACTTGGAAACGTGAAAACGAGCTCCAGCACTGAAAGTCCATCACAAAAAAAAACGCCTCCTCTGGGCCAAAGAGATGGTCAACTACAACGAAAGATAGGAATGCATAATTTGAAAAATGCACAGATGAAAAAACGTTCAACCTTGATGGGCCAGAAAATAATAATAAATACTACCGGCATGATCTCAGAAAAGAAAGAGATGTTTTTTTAGCTTCTGTGATGGTCTGGGGAGGAATTTCAGCATTTGGGAGGACTGAACTGGTTCTTTTGAAAGGGAGGCAGGACTCTCAGAAGTACATCAAAATGCTCAAGGATCATCTCCTTCCTTTTTATGAAACAAAATAACATGAATTTGAGCAAGATAATGCTCCCATTCATGTTTCCAAGGCAACCAGAGCATTTTTCCAGGAGTCCAACATGCAAGTGATGGACTGACCCGCATGTTCACCAGATTTGAATCCAATTGAAATTGTCTGAGGCCTTTCAAGATCAGTTTATGGCAATGGACAGCAATATGACGCAGAAAATGATTTGAAAGAGCCTGGAGAAATTTGTATGAAAACATTATCAAAACACTGCCTTTTTCCATGAAAAATAAGTGCATAGATGTTATTTCTAAGAAAGGAGGAATGACATCTTATTGAAACAATATTTCATTTTTTTAAATAAAGCATTTTGCCAAAATACTGAAATTCGTGAGTTTTTGTAACCTGTCGTAACAATATTTCTATACAAAAAAATGGATTGTTGTGGTTTTTTGTGCTTAATTCTTGATCAAAGTGAAAAAAATATATGAGTTATATTCTTTAAGGATATTATACAGTTCTTCCAAATTTGAGCTTCGTACAATAATTTAAACTTAAGTTATTACAAAAAATGGGGACTGTCATAACATTTTTTCTAGCACTGTAATTTATGAGACATGATTTTTATTAGCAGGTCAATAATGTTGACACAGACGAATAGTAAATCATTAATTAGTCATTGACGGCACCTCTATCACCACTACCATCATTATCATTTTCATCATTATCATCATTACCACCATTGTCACTTCTAGTGAATCATTTTTATATTATTAGTGAACCTACCTCCAACCACCTGATGTACAGCTCCCTCTCGGGCAGCACGGTGAAGTGAATGAAGATCCCGAAGTATCCATTCCCCCCGATCATGTCCGGGAACACGAACGGATACCCGATGATGCCCATGGTGAGAGTTTGCGGGATGATGGAGCGAATCCCGTTGTCTTCGCCCCAGTCCGAGTTCTTGTCGATGAGTCGAGCAAAAATCGGAAGACCCTGAGAAGACACCAGCGACCTCACTTCTTGCGACCTGCTGCCGTCTAAGTCCGACCTGTAAGCAATTTCCGAAAAGAGTCTCGTGTACACGTTCGGACTGGAGAGATCTCCCTTGACGACTCCGTTGCTCGGCAACCATGTGGATTCTCCGGCGTCGAACTTGAACGAGTCGATGCCGTACATCTTTTGGAGAATCTCCAGTTCGAGCAAGTACCAGTCAAAAGCTTCATCATTGGTCAAGTCCAGCAGGGAGCCCAGGCCATTCCACCAGATGATTTGACTTGGCAGCCAATCGAAATAACTCCGCACCCAAAAGGATTCTCCGTCCGCGTCTCGTTTCCAAAAGCTTCGAGACAAGCAACTGGAAAAGGGGTGAACCCACAAAGACACCGAGGCATTCAGAATTTTCTTCAGTTCCGTGACCAGTCCCCTCGGATCTGGGAAAAGGTTGGAATTGAACTTGAAATCGCCATAATGAGTCATCCAACCGTCATCGATGATGATCTGCGAGCATTTCAAACCGTGGGAAACGATTTTGTTCGCGAACGATATTAAGACGTCAGAACTTATTGAACGCTTGAAGGCTGCCCATGTTGACCAGGTGGGGTATCGAAAGAGATTCTCGTTGGGTGTGGCCAGTGGATATTTCCAGAATACTCCTGCTGCTGCCTGAAACATCTGCTTTGGATGTTTACTTTCACAGGAGCACAAGGTGTAATTGAGGTGGAGGAGGGTGCTGGCTGTGGACCTGTAAGGTTTCTTGTATTTGGCAACCAGAGTTAGCCAGCCAGGAATCAAGTGGTTGATGTCAACAAAGAGTGGAACGTCGTACTGGATGAAGATAGACGATCCCATTGAAGACAACCAGAACCTTTCCTGAATACCACCATAGTCATTATGGTAGGAGTTGCCTGTCACAAATGGTGCCAGAGAGTGACTCTTGCCATTCAATGGCCAGTAAGATTCATGCATGAGGGCACCTCCAAACCAATAAGAATCTCCAACGTTGACTCGATCTTGATGGGAGTCGTAATACCCATTACCGCTCACATTTGTAGTCCATAAAACTTTGTAACAATCCGTCTCATTCCCGAGCTTGTAAAATTTTAATCGAAGCTTGGTAGAAGAACCAAAATCGATTTCAAAAATCTCTTTGTAGTCTTTGACTATTTTCGGTTGTAAAGGAGTTCTTATGTTTTCACCAATCACTGCCTCCAAAACTTTGCTGTCATTCCCATCATGAATATACAAGTGAATAGATGTCTTGCTGATACTTAGTTTTAATCTTTGGATAAATTTTGTAAGAAATGGTGCATCAGATTCATCTCCTATAACAGGGGATGTTAGCAGTTTGCTCTCGTATATATTCTTGTACAGTGCAAAACAAACAAGCAGTAACAGTAAGAACATAATCTGCTTCCGTCTCGTAAAAGTCATCTTTGGCAAAGTGGCAATATTCTTGCCAAGCATCGAATCGCCTAGGTCCAGTTAAACATCCTGCCCGCAGAAGAAAATATTTGATTCTCAGGTTACTAATTCAGGCTAGATGTTTATAAGATATCTTAACTTCGCGTTACTTTTACTATTTAAACAATGACAACGACAGAAAAATGACTTTTTGAAAGATAAACTTAAAGGCCCCAAAAGATAAGGCAATCACGACATGCCTTTACCCGACATAATGTTTAAAATGCAGGACCAAAACAATCTCATGCGTACAATCATTTAAATTCGTAATAATCCTTCAAATATTTCAAAATTTATTTCTAAAAAAATTAATCGTAAATTTTATTGCTAATTATGTAATTGCGGTCTTTTTGTCGAAACATTAACTTTAATTTACATATCTATAATATATTCATAAACTTACTTACATATGGTAACTTTCGGCGCCTCGTGCAACGTAGGTGTTTTCTCTTTTCAGACTTCAGCTGGCTACTCGAATTTAAGTAATTACAGTCTCTAAATCTAACTTCAGCAGACCGCATGAATATTAATATTCTCCTCATGAAGTAAACCAGGGAGGCGAGGGTTTTTATGAAACCGGCTCTACCTGAAAGAAATTTATCTGGCTAGCTGCGGCTCGGCAGCTTATATGGCTTACGGCTTAGTAACGAAAAATCGGCTGAAATGCATGGCTCGATTCGACATTGCCAAAACCAATGATCATTTTATATATGAAAACGTAGTTGCTCTATTGTATTATGTTTACCTCATACACCGGAAAATAATCCCTACTTTATAACACTTGTAATTTTTTCATCTATTGTAATATATTTTCAATATTTTATACCAACATCAACTATTCCATAGTGTATGGGAATTAATGTATGTTCTTGTTTTCTTTTCAGATTGCTTATTTTGTTGAAGTTTGGTTGAAATGAAAATGTCTGAGTTTACGGTTGAGTTACGACTCAACGACCTTGAGTTACTTGATAATGATATTTTGGGAGTTAACGATAAGCGTTTTAAGCATTGGTGATGGTGATGATGGTGATGATGGTGATGATGATGATGATGATGATGATGATGATGATGATGATGATGATGATGATGATGATGATGATGATGATGATGTGATGATGATGATGATGATGATGATGATGATGATGATGATGATGATGATGATGGATGATGATGATGATGATGATGATGATGATGATGATGATGATGATGATGATGATGATGATGATGATGATGATGATGATGGATGATGATGATGATGATGATGATGATGATGATGATGATGATGATGATGATGATGATGATGATGATGATGATGATGATGATGATGATGCTGATGATGATGATGATGATGATGCTGATGATGATGATGATGATGATGATGCTGATGATGATGATGATGATGATGATGATGATGTGATGATGATGATGATGCTGATGATGATGATGATGATGATGATGTGATGATGATGATGATTGATGATGCTGATGATGATGAGATGATGATGATGATGATGATGATGATGATGATGATGCTGCAGAAAAAGATATACTTTTTAATGATATTGTCAATGACCAGGGTTGCATTAAATACTGAAGCATGATGCAAATCAGCATTTTATGAAGTTTCATGTAATTTATTGAAATTGATAGAAATTGCTATTTTTACAGTTTTGCAGCAACTTCTCACCGAGAAATTAAACTGTGTTTTACGACCTCTCTGATTAAACTCAGTTTTTCTTCATTCGATGCTGATGTAAATTCTGTTGTAATTGAGTCAGACGCAGCTGAGTTGATTCGTCAATCTTGTTCTTTGCTGACAATTTAGTTCTTTCATTTCAAGACGGTCGGACGTTTTTGAAGTAAAGCAGGGTCGTAATTTAGGGGAAAGGGTAGAGGGCGACGGCTCTCCCCTGACTTTAGACTAACCACTAAAAAAGGTCATCTTCTCATGTTTAACGAGAGTTTGCCCTTTCCCCAGTGGCATACAAAGAGGGGTGCGGCAGGGGCGGCCCGCTCCAGGTGGAAAGTGCCAAGGGGCGACATTTTGAGGGGGCACGTAAAAATAAAAAATAGAAAAAACGGCCACCCCTCTCCTCGGTGTTTTACTGTGTCCATTGAAGAGTAACATTTCAGCAAGCTCATGATCTTGCAAACAAATACTCCTTTCTCCCACTTTCTTTCAAATTCGCTTGATGATAATTATGATTGGCTTTGTTGATGAAAACATAAAGAAAAAAGAATTCTTTGCCGAAAGTAAGAGATTGAAGTATTTCGTGGAAGCTTCAGGAAAAACGATAAAAAAGATATTAAAAAAAAGAAGATAAAAACGATAGTCACTTTCAACTTGTTGAGCTTCACACAGAGATATCGCCTTGGGGATTCTGCCCCTAATATTGTGATCCAACTGCTTATCTTTCTAGCCCAGTCTATTAGCGCTGCCAAATGAGAGCGTTCTTTCTCCAAACATAAGTTAATAAAAAAATTTCTTCGCCCATCGATGAGCCAGTCAAGGCTTACAGACTTGGCAGTCCTCTCTATAAACTGTTATAAAAAATTACGGAAAAAGTGGGGAGATTTGGTTATAAAAAATATTTGAAATCTTTTCGAAAACTTGAAGGTTAATGGTTTATTAACAACCAAAAGGTCGTAAAAGGTCGACCAAAAGGCGGCAAGAACAGTTGATATATCGAACTGCTCCTCCCCCTGAATTTTGGCTTGAAGCAAAAAAAAATTCAGAAGAATCTAGTGGGGCTTTTGTAAAAAAACAACTTGTAAACAATACTTGTCTTCAGCCAGCAGACACTTATAGAATGGTAAAAGCTTTTAACGAGGTCTTTAACGAAGTTGAAGTTAGCGGAGGCTCAAATTTATTTTCAATTGCGAAATTTTAAATATAATAAATAATTTTAAATTACAATATTTTGAGACTACGCTTTAGATGTTTTTCACAAATGTTAGTTTATCAATTGTAGGAAGACTTTCGGTTTTATTGAAATTATAAGGAATTTGTGGAATTCGTTCAAAAGTCCTCGTAATCAATAACCATGCAGACTCTACTGATCAAATGTCCATAAAAATGTTTATTTTTTGAAATATGTACGTCCTGTTAGCCTATTAAAGAACTTAATATGTGCTTTGAATGTGTAACTAGGGACATGTTAGGCGGATGCTTAAAGCCTGTTTATTGTTTCAAAGTCCAAAATCCGTATAAAACACAAATATTTGTAAAGTAAAAATTTTGACGAACATTTTGATGTACATGCGGGCACTAGGAAGCTCGTAGTTATTGAATAAGAAGACTTGTAAAGCAGTTCATTGCTGGAAGGTCTTTCGACAGACATGTCTTCGATATATCTAAAGCACTAAAGTATGTTGTTCTACAATTCTAAAGGCTTATAAGGCATACATATTTCGAACTTTAAACATTATTCTAATAAGTGTAATGTATCGTTCCGTATCTTGTTGCACGTATACCTAAACGAAAGATTTATGTACAAATGGCTCAATTTCTTGAACATCAGTCCCAATAATTTAATTCATTCCCTGACCCAGTTGATTTCTAACAGCATGACGTGATGGGTGAGACAACCTTAGACCTGTCAATTTCTGAAGTTCAAAGTTTATAGCAATCTTTTTTTTTATGAGTGTGCTTCACCAATATTTAAAATCTAACAGATCCCATACATTAATTTATTCGAAGTGAAAAGTTTATTCCATCAATCTAAAATCAAGGTGTGACTGAAATATTTTGTGAAAATATCCAAGTATTCAGGTATGAATGCTTTCTAAATATAGATTCTTTATTGACTGCTTGCTTCGATACAAAGAGGCTGTATCCTATGCACGAGAGTGATCTTAGCTTGGTGAAGGTGAAAGTTTTGCTGGAATTTCAGTCGATATTACGTAAATATTTGATTAACTCCTAAGCGCAATTTTTGTTATTTTTTATCCGGTATATTTTTGAACTTATTATGTATTATCGGATGCGGATGCACTAACCACCCATTTACATGTACACGTAGACGCATATACGTCGCTTCGCAAGGACGTTAGTGGGTTATGCAGGCTGAGTAATTTTCGGCTTTGTCTTGACATCAATTAACTTAGGATATAAAAATTAACGTAGATTAACATGATCATAACGTCAAACTGATAATATTTTAGCAGTCACAACGAATCGAAAAGTAGAGCCATCCAGAGCCTTGTTATCAATGAGTGGCATCAAAGAACCATTACCTCTAGCCGGGGTAGAATTGCCTTACCAAATGGTTCTCGACCGCTTCAAAAAGAGAAGAAGCGAGGCATCAGTCTTAATTCCTGTCCTTGAAAAACTGAATGATGCAGAGAAATCACTTGCTGAGGCGACTGTATGCCTCTCCATTGGACCCGGTGGTGGATACAATGACCTTGACTTTCTTCAGAAATGCTTGCCGAATCTTAAGAAGTACATTGCCTTGGATAAAAGACGTTCCATGTTGACAAGTCTAGAGGTTAAGACTTAAGTTTCTATTTTTGTCCGATTAGGTTAAGTTCATTTAGTAGTAATTCATCCGATTCTGTCAGTGAATAACAAGCATCGTTTTGGAATCCAAAAAATAATTTATTTTGTTTATGAATCATGGTAAGCTTTTGTATCCATGACATGCTCACATTGTGATAATGTTCTCCTAGAACAATTTCAGAAAAATATTCGGTGACTCGGTGGAGTACGAAGATTACGAAGCTGACGCCGCTGACTGGGAGCTTCCAGAGGGACAGAAAGTCGACATAGTTTGGATGTCTCATATGCTTTATACCATTCCAAAAGAAAAGAGAATGAAAATCTTCGAAAAACTGATAAAAAAGTTCGTCAACCCGAGAAGCGGGAGAATTATATTCGTCAACAACACGGGGGAGAATTGCTATAATAAAATTCATACTGAGTTGGGAATCCATCCTCTGCTGACGTCCGATGAAATAAAAGAAGAATTTATCAAATCAGGTGGAAAGATTAGCTGGAATTACGTATATTCTTGCGTTGTTGACCTCTCCGAGTATGACCATGATCTTTATCATTACTTGATGGAACTCAGCGACAGGGTTTTGACACCAGCGGAAATAATGAGGGCTGTTAAGATTATCACTCCGTCAGGAATATCAGACTACCAGAGTGAAATCTGCGTCGTCAAATGCGCATAATGAGTTTGCATCGGTAATAATTTCACAAGTTATTGTCTGGATTTAATGAATGAAATTTCATGTCAATTAATTAACTTTCATGAAAGTAATGTAGTGTAATGCTTATTTCTCTTTGCTATGAGGTTAATCATTTCCGATAACTAACACGGCAGTTGAAGTTCGGACTAATATTATTATTACGAACATTAAAAATAAAGGTGATGGTGTTGGTATGTTATTCATGCAACCTTTGCGGTGTGTAGGATGTCACATAGAACAGGGCTCACCAAAGTGCATCAGAGTTCAGGAATAAATAAATAGCCTGTTTACAGTTATTCCTTCGTTGTATTTTTGTAATTTGAAATTGCCCCACAGCAATAAATAGCTTTTTATTAATTTAGTAAATTTAATTGCTTGTACGTTTGTTCTGCTTCAGACTGACTTCAGACGTCAGCAGTATGGTCCTCGGCTAAAAAAAACTTTGGAGATACCTGACATACAGTGATGAAATCTTTTACATGATTACAGTGATGATATCTTATTCGTGATTAGGGCTATAATGTGATTGTTAAAAGCATTTGTGTTCATCGTCGGCATGTTGGATGTAAGAGTTAATTATTCCGTAACCTGTTAATCAGTTTCTTGACTTAACAGTATTTTGTGTTACATATGTATGGTAGTCGTACACTCAGCTCCATGTAGGGAGTACCCATCTGTTGACGATATCTTAACTAACATATAAAACATAAAAGACACGAAAATTTCTAAAATTTTAGCATGTTATGCAAATAGTACTTCAACAATTATTTTTAAAATTTGGTAAAGTATTATTTTCAAACTTAATAAAAAATCCCAGAAATGTGCTTTTGCGATGTCCAAAAAAGATGGGAAGTAAATGTCAAAAGCCAATAATAATAAAAATTTATATTTTTTGCACAAGTTATCTAATATGAAATTATGTTTCCTTTCTTTTCTATTTTTTCAAAACATCTTTTGTTCATCGACAAAATTATTTTTTTTATAAAGTCTTCTTCCAGCTGATATCAGGCAGTCCTGATGACATCTTCCAGAGTTTAGAGTCAAATTGTTTTCCATCTTTGTAAACAAGTTTGGACAACTTATCCCAAGCATTTTCAGTAGGATTAAGATCAGGAAAACACATGTTTCTCTCTTGGAAAAAGCTCTTCGAGAGTTTGAATGTATGTATGGATTCATGAGCGGATTTAGGGGGAGGAGGGAGCATGGCATATTTTTTCGGAAATTCGATTGTAACCGGTTTTCTGAAGAAATTTAAAATATTAAATATAATATTATATTAAATTATATTATACTATTGATATATAAATATTATATTACATTTTTAATATTAAATATAATATTATATTTAATTTGCAATAAAAAATTTCATAATGAATCTATTTTACGTTTATGTTCCATAGACACATAATAAAGTTTTTTGGTTTCAAATAAGTATGTTTGTTTCACTTCCGTTTATTTCCTTTTTGCTTTTAGCAACATGCCTCGTAGTGCCTATCTCTTTTAAACTTACTTTACTAAATCGGAGAGTAAAGACGAAGCCATTTGTAATAAATAAAGTAGATTTTGGGGTGTAAGACAGGAACGTCATTTCAGCTTTTTCATAGGGATGGCAAACCCTCAAACAACTTGAGAAGACGATCTTTTTTTGCTTCTAGTCAAATCCTCGTAAATTATGAGGGGATGACTTTTTGCGTCTAGTCTAAAATCAGACCCTTCCACTCTCTCCCAAATTACGACCCTGGTGTAAGAAGTCTTCAACATCTTGCCAGACTTGCTAGAGTATTTTCTTCTGTACCGTTTTCTCTATTTCCAGCGAAAGAAAGGTTCATAACTGGAACTATGTTACTGAAGATGACATGGAGGAGGGTGAAGAGACTGTAATATTGTAAATCCTAAAGCATATCTTCTGACGTTCAAATGAGGAATAAATCATCTACATGTGTTCAAATGATTACTTAATTTATTTAGTCTTAGACAATACCACTCACGCCTGAAGAAGGGAAAAGTTCGAGGTATTATTTTGTAGGGGTATTATTTCCGAAAAATTTACGAATATCCCTGATCTTTCGGGTTCGCTTTCCGAAAAGTCGGAACAAATTTTTTTTCGGATCCCGATTAAAACTGAACGTTCGGAAGAAAATTATTTCTGATTAGGTACTCGTTCTTAGCTGGTTTGCTGGTTTTTGTTTTATTCATTGCCTTGCAAATATTTGTAGCCTGTAACTATTATACTGTTACAAATAAAAGTATGTTTATTTAGATTGAAAATCGTATTAAAAACTCTCAGTATTATTACTTTAACATGGACAGTGTTCCATTGTTTAGTTATGTATAATTTTGAAGTTATGAAGAATCGGCATAATTTTAAGATTATTTTGTAGATATTTTATTAAACATTGAAATAAGTTTAAATAAAATTTTGATTTCATTAGGTGAGACATAATAAATTTATAAAATATTTTATTACTTTTTGAACGTAAACATTGAGCGAACGAACTGGTCTCTTTGCCGATTGAGTGTGGCTGGTCAGGAGTTTTGTTAAGCAGCTTAAATAAGTCGATCGGCTCCTATCGATTAAAAAAATTATACTTTGTAATTTATAACTTGCAGTTGAATTTTTTCGCTTTTAAATATGAGTGGCAAACGAAAAGTTATAAGCTCTAGTGATGATGATGATTTCGAGAGAGTAAGTGGCTTGGTCAATATACATTTTTAATATTACTAACTGGATTTACTATTTGTTGGGTGTTTAGTCGAAACCTGTAATTATAATTAATTTGTTAATAGGTTTGTATTTGATCAATAAACGTTAAACTTTGGCTGTTAGATGATGAATTTGATTATTTTGATTTGTATTTTTATAGCTTGCCAAAAGACAAAAAGCTGAAAATACCAAAGAGGATGTGTTTGGTGATTCAGATGATGAAGGGAGCTCTGAGTCTGGAAGCAGTTCAGAAGAAGAGGAACAACATGAAGAAGGTTAGCCAATGGAGTGCCTGTTGATTGGATGAAATAAATTTTAATAAGTTACACAACATCAATGTCTTTATTACATAACATATATATATATATAAATGTCATTATTATGTTATTCTATTATTTCCATATGTTATATAATAGGGCATTAATTTAAAAAACTTGAGATGTTTATAAGACAATGAACTGAATTTTAATGCTATCCGATAAACCAGAACAACCTAAAAAGGCCTTGCCCAATGTATCTGATGGAGAGTTAGTATCATCATCGTCGTCATCAGATGAGGAGGAAGAGTTTGACGATGGCTATGATGAGGACTACTTGGGTGATGAAGAAGATAAGTGCAGACTGAATGCCATGACTGAAAAAGAAAGGGAACAGGAAATTTTTAGACGAATCGAGAGAAGAGAGGACGGCATGAAATTGTGAGATTTGATTTGTTACTTTAAGCCATTTCATTGCCAATTGCAATTCAGCTATTTGTTGAACTTTAATTGGACTGTAACTAAAAATGTTTTGAAAATATATGCATAACTTGTCATTATTATATTTGCGACTAGTATTTTTCCTAAAAGATGTTCAGCATTGTTAGCAGTTAGCAGGGCTTTTGCTTTATGCGGCTCAGCTGGAAATTCTTATTCTGTTCGCAAGAATTTCTATTATTTGATTTAAATTTTTCTAAAATGTTACTCGACTGAAACATTGTTCCAGATTCCAAATAAAGAAAAAAATAAGAGAGGATAAGAAATTAAAAAAGAAGCAATCCAAAAACGAGGATTCTAGCAAAAAGAAAACTGAAGTTAAAAACAACAAGAGTGATGATGATGATTCTAGCGATGATGATGATGGTGATTACGATTTCACTCCATCAACAACCAAAAGGAGGGGTACCATGACAGAGAACATGTCCAAGAAGAAATCGGCCTTGGAAACTTTGAAGGCGTCGAGGGAGGAGAGGAAGATTTGTAAGCAACAATTTATAAATAAGTTGTTCTTTATGTTTGGGAATTAATTTATTCATTGCAAGATCAATATGTCATCATTTAAACATTAGTAACATTAATTGATCGGTGTTGTCTGAGGTGAATCAGCTAGTGGTTACAATGCGATGTACTTTAATGTCAAAGCATTTGTTTTATTAATGTTATGTAGTGCATGCAGAATGTTTGCATCATTTAATAATTATTCGTCAGTTGATAAGAAAAAGGAGGAGCAGCAAAAGATGAAGAAACTGAAAGCATCCGAAAACATTTACTCCTCGTCTTCCGAGTCCGATTCTGATTCTTCAGTCTCCAGCGTCAAGTCTTCAGTTTCGAGCAAATCGAGCGTGGAGGTTGAAAATGTTTCCGTTTCTTGGCTCATGTTTGATTTTTGTCAAACCAAATTTGTGGGGTTGGATCGCTGCTAGCGAACGTAATAACATTAACAACTGATAAAATCATGGCTTGCCTTGCTTTGCCATTGAACTTTCAGCGGATATGTTTTGATATGAAATTGTTTTTCAATTTGTGGGTTTTAAATGTCATCTTCCTTTATAAAAAGATGTTATTGATTTTTAAGGAGAAGAAACCATTTGTTCTCGACGCGAAAGAGTTGAACGCGGTCAGGCTGTCCAGGCACAAACTTGAGACCTGGTGTCATTATCCGATCTTCAAAAAGACCGTCGTGGGGTGTTTCGTCCGAGTGGGCATAGGAAACGACCCGAGAAGGAACGTTCCGGTGTATCGAGTGAGTCGGAAGTCTGACATTAGTGCATCTGATATCAGTTCACTCTGCACTTAGCTGCTTTGATTTTAAGCTTTCGTGTAGAAATTTTGTTCAACTGTCCTTGGATCTTCATCAGCATCTTTTATTATTCATAGGTTGCAGAGATTGTCAATGTCGTCGAAACTGCTAAGGTCTACGAACTCAGCACAAAAAGCAGAACAAACGTTGGGCTTAAACTCCGGTAAGCTGATCGAATGTTTGAGACTTTTGGGCTGAAATTGTTGAATATTTGTGGAGCAAATTTCAGTTGTTGGATATTTATTTCACTTTACTAATATTTGTAACACTAAAGTAACATAGATGCCTGCTTCAACATGACATAACTGAACAAATTAGCACTAAATTGATGTTTTTTAACTTCAAATTATTTCTAAATTGACTTTTATTCTCGATTTGACCAAATTCGTAACTTTCCAAACCTCATTTCCAGGCACGGTGCGGCCGAGCGAGTGTACAGGATCGAGTTCATCTCCAACAAGGACTTCACCGAAACTGAGTTCACCAAGTGGAAGGAGACCATGGAAAAGTACAAAGAACCACTTCCTATGAAAAGCAAAATCATGGAAAAGAAGAAGGACATTGCAAGTGCCATCAACTTCAAACTTGATGAGCAGGGCATGAACCAGGTTAGTTCTGTTGCCCCTTTGCTCCTTAACGAATAATTTAAATAACGATAACTTAACGAATAATTTTGTTAGGTTATAAAAGAGAAGATGAAGTTCCGAAAGAATCCCTTCAACTATGCCGTGAAGAAGACGGAACTCCTGAAAGTTAAGGTAATTATGATAACGATGTTTAATCTAATCGATCGGATCTGCCGACCAAGTACTTAGCCATGTTAATGACTATTTTCACGTACGACCAGGAAACGGCGATGATGGAGGGCGACGTAGCCAAGGTTCGGGAAGTTACTGCCTCCTTGGATCAACTGGAGGAGAGGGCAGATTACCTCGATAAGAAAAGGACGAGCAACCTTGCCGTTCTTAAGTACGTGCTCGTTCTTTTTCTTGTTTCTATTTAACTTTTTTGATTTGGACAGTTGGACGTTGACCATCACATGATTACATTACTTATTAAATACACAAATTTTCTTTTTATTAAATTAAAATTTCAAAACAAACAGAAACATCTTTAGCGAAATGTTTACATCCTTTCAGACGAATCAACGAGAGAAACAGGAAGCTGAATGAAATGAATGCAGAAATTGCCGCCAAAATTGAAGTCGAGGAAATGAAGAAGGAAGGCGCCAACCCGTTCGTGAGAAGGCACAGTAGGACCATCCTGCACAAGGTTCGCTTCAATCGAGCGATTGAATGAGTCGAGATAAAGTTCAATCGTTTCGATCAAAATCCACTTTTCTTACTTTCAGGTGCTGACGAACAACAACCCAAAACCATCTGCTCCCATGCCGGTCATTGCCGAGGTGAGTTGCACTCTTGATTGTGATCGTCCCGCCAGTAAATAGATTTAGAATTGTTGACCTTCAAGGCATCGAATGATTGGACTGCTTGTGAATCATTGATAAGCTGATTAAAGTTCTGACCATTTGTGCATTTGTACTTCATCGTGCTCATTAATATTTGCTGATGTGAGAAAAAATGCATAATTAACTAAACAATGATGCCATAAAATAATGCTTCGTTTACGAACGGCTGATAGGACATAAATAAATAATAAAATATTCATAATTAATTTAAATTCTATTTAAATTACAAGACATCTCCACAAAAGGAGAAAGCAACTGAAACAAAGGAGGTCATGAGCATGTACAACGTCCACGACTTCGACCTCGGGTTGGACCTCAAGTTTGATGACTCCGGTGGGATTTACTTTTTGACGAACTTTTACTTGCAGCGGTCTTAGTACTTTGGTTAAATGTCTTATTATTAATAATAACAATGATAATAATTATGATGATTTATGTTGTAATTTGCACTGTAGTTTGTATTATGTGCAGATTTTTTGACTTCTTTTAGGAATAATGTTGTTAATTTCAGTCCTACCCCAAGTCACTTCCACCCTGCCCACCGCCATCCCCGTCCAAGCTTCGATCAAGCCGAGGACCAACACCAGATCTCTGAACATGGAAGAGTACAAGAAGAAAAGAGGACTTTTGTAATTCTGACGCTGACTTAGGAAATATTTTTTAAATAAACGCACTTGAACATCTCTCGAGTTTTAGAAGCCAACATTTAATAACATTTACTTTCATTTGACAGTCACGTGATACTCTTCCAGCGAGACTTGAATTCCTGTAAAAAAAACAAAATAGAGACGAGTATTTCCTTGCATTGCTTCACCTTTTTTGTGTCCCGTCGAACGCTCAAATATGTGAATCCCGTTTTATCGAATATTTTTCCATTGAATTGAATTTTTGATGATTTTAATTTCAATTTGATTTGAATATTGATTCCTCAGAGACGAGAGGTCGAAGCTGTGATTTTTTGGGGCCATTTAGTGCCTTGCATCCGTTGCGTCGGTGCCGCATGTTTTTAACGTCCCCGTTTTCAATCGACCCTCGAATGTTCTGTTCGCGAATTATGACCTGCTCAAATGTTTCTAAAAATATGCCTTCTCCTCTGCTGTTTGAGTGGAATTTTTCCGGTCCTGGATGGATGGTAGGTGGCGTGGTTGGACGGAAGGGCAAAGATGTTTCCAGACTGGGTCAAGGAGCTGGAAAAGATGTCTCCAGGATCGAGAGGCTTCATAACCACGCTCTGCTTTCCACTGGTCACGGATGGCGCCCTGTCGACGAACGAATTGGAATCCTCGGTGAGGTCACGAATCTCCACCTCGACCATCCTAAACTGCATCTTCGGACATGCGTTTGGCTTCCTGTCCTCCTTGGAAGAAGAACATTCCTGGTCTTGATCTTGATCCTGGGGAATTTGGAGAATAGCCGTTGAATTGAAGGACTTGTCGTTCGTCTGTTGCAGCCTGAATGGTCTCTTCTGCCACTTGATGATCCATCTCAAGGAAGAAAAAGCCAGGAGCGAGGTGGATGTTTCCATCGACGAAGGATCAGGAAGATGAGTGCATTGGTTGACGAGAAGGAGTCTGCACGGTCTGGAACAACACTTTTCGAGGTCAATGCCCCTCAGGAGTGGAGGGCGGGTGGAAATTTTAAGGGTAGGGTCGTTTGCCCTGAGAAGGTTCAACCTCGATGCCCTCTGAATTGGGTTCAGTATGTTTCCCTGAGAGCTCTGGGCAGGAGATAATTTCAGCTGGGTTGCCATCTGCGAACCGGAATTCTTTGTTTTTATTCTGATCTTTTGCGGTACGCTAGGAACCTTGGGTGAAGCCGCCTGAACGACTGGAATCGAACCTGATCGAAGAAAATTTTCCAGTGACAGCCGTGCAATCGATGTGAGCCAGAGGGATGAATAATGGGGTATGGAACGCTGATGGAGACGTGTCGGTCTCAGTACTTGAATTGGCTTCTGCTGTTTTTCTGGCTTTACTGGCTGGAATGACTGATAGTTGGAAGAAAAATCTGCTTTTAGTGGAGAAGTTTCCTTGTTTTGAACGGAAGCCAAGAATTTGAAAGAATCTTCGACGCTGCAAATTTTCGGAGGTGAACTGATTCGCAGTATTGCTCGCTCGAGGGCATTCTCTTCTACCTTGTAAGAGTTGCCGTCATCAACTGAATTTACGAAACCAGGATTGTGAAAATAATCAGTCTGAAGAAGGATTTTAAAAAGTCTGCAGATGACGGATCTTAGACTGGTTTCCGTGTAAACCGGAATGCTTGAAATCATCATTTTCTCCGTACCTTTAGTCGAATCCTTGATCTGCTCACATTGGGATGAGCAATTTTCGACGAAGTGAGCATTTGTTCCCGCTTCAGTGTCCGAATGAGGACATTCAGAATTAGTTGAAACCTCAATTTTTTTTTCCTCATTACAAGTCTCAGAAGACCACGACGCTCTGCAGTTGTTGTCGTCGAGGATTGAGTAAATCTTTTCGTAATCGGATGACAAGTCCACAGTCTCCACCGTCATCCAGCTCTCCGACGACATACGTCCCCCCAAAGTTCCTGGAGTGAATGAATTTGACGATTCATCGACGATTGAAGTCAAGAAATCTACCCTGTCTTGGATTTCGATCAGATTCGTGGAGGGAATTTTAGGTAGAAATTTTTCATCTTCAATCTCCGTTATTGGATCTTGGCTATTCGCAGCATCAATTTTCTCTCTATTATCAATCGATGAATCATTTCTTCCAATGTTCAATTCGAAAAACTTCAGAGCAAGCAGAGATCTGGCCATGTCAATGCTTTCTTTGAGTCCCTTTAGATCTTGCAGCAACTGGCACAACTGGTTTGGCTGAGTGACTTTGTCGATGAATTGGTGAAGAATTGGTTGCCTTTTCTGCAAAAGTCTGTCGTAATTTTGAAAGTTATCGTCGAACATGATGTCGTGGTCTGCTTGGAATTCTTCGTTCGATGCAAAAGTCACGGAATCGAATGAACATTTGCTATCGTTCGTCAGTTTGGATCCGACTTCGTACAGTATTCTGTTAACCTCATTTCTGAAATACAAAAGCTCACGCAGCAATTTTCTGTTCGTCTTTCTCAGCTTAAATTCCTCTTCTTTGGCCACCTGGATAAAAATCTCCACCAAATGATCGACATCCTGCGTGGAAAGGGATTTTAAAAATTCTAAATTTTCATTTTCGCAGTCGCTTCCGGCTTCAAAATTCGCTTTTGATTTGCAATTTTCACGCCACATTTCTGGAAGACTTTTAAATTTGGTCTCCGAATTTATGTGGAAATTTTGTTGCTCGGAGGAGAGAAATTCTTCTGCAGACGAAAGTTTAGAATCGCGAAATTTATTGTCAGATTTTCGCTCCAAATTTGCCTGGAGCATTTCATGTTCCTGAAAATCGCTCTCCATTACCACTTCCTGGCGTTCGTGGATCCTTTCGAAGAGAGGCGCTTCGTCTTTCTGGGCGGGAAAAGAGTCCAGGACTGCCATGGAGGTGTTTTCACCGTGGTTGCTCGCCTGGTGGTTTGAGGCGCTCATGATAAGTTGTTTCCTGCAAAATATTCGTTTTGTTGAATTAAATTAACTTGGACTTTAATACTTGAAACAAAAGTTTGTGGAAGTCCTTAATTAGATGTTTGAAAACATTTGTTTTCGAATGTTGCGTCACAAATTGTTGCAAACAAAGAAAGTTTACTTATTTATTTGTTTGAAGTTGGTTTATTTTCTGTAATTGTTCAAATGCTAATTGAAATAATATTTTAATAACTCATTTATTTAATGAAAATATTTTCAATTCACTTTTCTATTGGATTTACAAATCATCATTAAATTATTCTAAAACAAAATCATATAATACTTTCGACTTTCTACCCATCCATCTAAGTAATTAAGTGCTGGAGTGACAAAGGTCACGATTATGAGTTTCATGGGTTCAGTTCAAATCCTCGGACTTTCGTGCAGATTCATTCTTTTTTCATTTTTTTCAATTCTTAACAAAACCGATGGAAATCACCACCATCATCATCACCACCACCACTACCACCATCATCATCATCGTCTTCGTCGTGGCGTCATCATCATCGTCATCATCGTCGTAGTCGTCGTCGTCATCATCATCGTCATCATCGTCGTAGTCGTCGTCGTCATCATCATCATCATCACTTTCATCATCATCATCACTGTCATCTTCATCATTACCATCGCTGTTACCATCAAAAACTTCATCAAGCATACTAACATCACCCACCCTAAAATCTGAATCATGGATGTTATCGAATTTATTTTTGGAAATCGAATGAACAAATACATTTTACTCCAAACCATAACAAAGCATATTAGGCAAATCATATGCAAATATATTCAAATGAATGTTAATTTTTGCAAATATGTAAAAGCCACCATTCCATGTCTCAGTTGATTCAGTAATTCAAGGTTGTGGGCAAACTGCAATTGGTCAGTGGTCCAAATCATCTCTGTTATGCAACGGACTATATTTAAATAAATAAATGCAATTGGTCAACCCGGAATCAATTGACATTCGTCTGCTCTTTTTTAAACTTCCCGCCACAAATGCAATTGGTAGAATTTTGTTGATTTTTATTTATTTTGTTTTTCTTGAAACATTTTGAAGTTTAATTGGATTTTAAAAGATGGCGTTTCATTCTCATCGGAAAAATCGTTCTGTGGTTGGAGAGTATTTTTGGAAAGTATTAAATAAATGAATATAAATTCTTGAGATATTTTAATAAATCAATTCTTGGCGTTCTTTGTTTTAGTGACATTCATGGCATGCATATTCAAACATCAATTCATTGCATTGAAACATCAGTGCTTTTTAACGGTGTGAGTATTGATGGCGAAGATGACAATCGATGGTTATTTAAAAAATTAATTTGTTTATCTAATTAACTATTAATAACTATCGGTTATAGACATAAATTAATCAGTTGTAAATGTAAATTAAAAGTTTCAAAAGCGATTTTTTTGGTAATCGCGATATTATACAACTTAAATTACAAGTAAACGAAACAGAAATAAATAAATAATAACAAAACATTTCACAAAACAGCAAAAGGTTTCACAAGTCATAACATTTAATATAATGGCTGGCTTACACACAAGCGAGAATATGGAAAAGATGGAGTGTAGGATTAAAAATACGCAAAGGAGGCTGCACGTTGGAAGAGATGGAATAAAAAGAAGCAACCAAACAGAACGCACGCTTCCCGCTCGAAACATGGAGCAACCAATGGAGACCTCAGGACTTGAACTCTCGAGGTCTGAAACGCTGAAAAGATGGAATTAATTGCTGCTTTTTTGATTCTACTGAAAGTTTGTATCTTATGCAGAGGTTTGTATTTGTATTTGCTATTTTGCATTTGGAGTTGTTAAAATGTTGAATTTGTTGATGGCCAAGTGACGGGCAAAAATCGACTCAAAGGTGATGACCTTAGGTAGCCATCTCCATCCTTACCCCACCCCTAACCTGACCCCATGACCCTGGGAATTCATGTGAATCTGACAAAATTTTCTCCCCATGAGTTGGCTTTTGCTGGTCACTTTTTCAGGTGCCGATTAATAAATATTCAGTGGTTTTGAAGGAGTTGACCGGGAACCCCTGCCCCAGTTTAGCCGGGGAATGTCGCAAAACATGTATAAGAAATTTAGACAATTTTTTAAAATACGAATATCTATTACATGTTTGAATTCAAGTCAGAGATGGGCTTTAACTACTTTTATAAAAAGGCCTCCGCTGGTACTTTTAAAAAAAAGTAGTCAGTAACTATTTTTTAATTACTTTTTAAATAAGTAGTTAGTAACTACTCCTTAACTACTTGCATAGTAGTTAACTACTTTTTAGTTGACATTTGATAAAATTAATTTTCTGAACAACTGAACAATAATTATTAGCATATTTATTTAGACTGGTGTAACATTATCAACAAAAATATTGTCCAAATTAATCAAAAACAGAACTGTACAGTGGATGTTTTAGACGAAATCCTAAAAAAATAATCATGTCGATATGATTATCCGATAATTTACATCGTCTGTAACATAAAACCTGCCCTGCTACACTAAAAAGTCTTTCAACTGCTGCCGACCTTGGTAATGTTAAGGAGGTGGTGATTGTTAATGATGTAAGGCTTTTAGATTTACAATCTGCACAGATATTAAAAACAATAATTTCTCTATACCATCAGCAAGTGCTTGTGAAAGAGGCTTGACTTTTATCTGAAGAAGATGATAATTTCTTGTTGAGGCCAATGGTAGTTGGAACAATGTGACAATGTATGAATTTTCACTTTGAAAGATACACATTGTAGTAACTATTGGTTTCTTAATCTGGATGAATGATTTCAAAAAAGCAAATTCAGTTTCTGTAAACACAGCTTGCCCTAACTCCTTCTGGCATTCACAAACGTTATTGAAACCTATTTCAACAACTCTTTCAACTGAATAGAATTCTGAGCACCACCTTTAAAAATGTTGAACCTGTAATGTCCTGTACAACCTCAGCATTTTTTACACTGCGATGAACTGAGATTGATAACGATAAGTGTTTGGTGTTATCATTTTTCACAATAACTTCAGTGAAGCATTCATAAATTATTTTACTCTTCATTTCAAAAATATAACAAAATCGCAATTTATATAAAACGTTTTCGAAATACGGCTACTAAGAGTAATAATTCAGAAGTCAGAAATGGCGGTAGTAAGCAAAATTTGAAATCAAAGAAACTAAGCTTATAAAGTGATGTACCAAATTGTAAAATTGGAACATATTTTTTTTGTTCATTTTATTTTAACATTTTATTAAAAGTAGTTACAAAGTAGTTAACTATTTGTAGTTAATAACTACTTTAAAAGTAGCTAACTACTATTTTTTAACTACTTTTTTCAAAGTAGTTAGTAACTACCCATCTCTGATTCAAGTTATCATAAAATCTCTCATTTGATGGAATAAAATTACCAGGCGTTAGTTATAAAATCTCTCTCTCTCTCGAGAGAGAGAGGGAGGCTGGGATTTGAACTCCTAATGGAGTTACACAAAGACTACGGCTTAAAAAAGTGACCAAAACGTAGTCGATTCCTGTTGTAATGTCTTATTTGTGTTGCTGGTTAGGTTCTTGTTGAAGACGACGATGTTGTTGATGTTGATGTTGATGATGTTGTTGTTGATGTTGTTGTCGTCACGGGAATCATTATCATCATTGGAACATTCAAACTGAACATTCTACTGAATCACCCTCACGACAAAAATGTTCAAGAAATCAATTTTGTCAAAGAAAGAATATAAAGAGAGAATCAAACTCTTTGGACTTTTGAAACAAATGTCTTTTTTAAATTTATATACTTAAATATTCGTTTTATTATTTTTTATTTATTATTATTATTTTTATTATATTTTATTATTCCTTATTTTAAAATAGTTTGCATCATGAAACAATTCCTCGCTACTGTAATTCTAAATCTATAAAATGCTGCATAATTCCTACCTGTAATTTTAAATCTATAAAATTCCTGTACCATTCCGACCTTTTTAGCAAAACGAAATTGAAGACACAACCTCCATAAGTGTACCCTTTCCATCCGTTCATCATCATCACCACCACCACATGATGAACATAATCATCGTCATCCTCATCAGCAGCATCTGTACAGCAATGTTGAAGCACTTGGATTGTCACATCTCCAGAAAAACAGCACCCACACGCGTAAACATCTTCCGAACGTTTCCTGTCTTCTCTTGGGCCACGACCTCTAAACTTTTGTGACCTTTGACATCTTAATCCCTTATTTTCTCTCACAGGGAAAAGACTTTCGATTCAGCGGAATTCAATGGAAAAATTCCCTCGGGAGTCTTTTTTGATAAAAATAATTTCTTGAAATTGATTTCTTGGCGGCAAAAATATTTCCTCGTTGCATTTCATTTCCTCACGAACAACGGAACTGTTCATCTTTCACCTGCACTCTCTTCTTTTTGCGCAGAAACATATCCACGACGACGATGAGGGTGATGATGATGACGATGATGATAATGATGGTAGTGATGACGATGATGATGATGATGATGACGATGATGATGATGATGATGATGATGATGATGATGATGATGATGACGATGACGATGATGATGATGATGATGATGATGATGATGATGATGATGATGATGATGATGATGATGATGATGATGATGATGATGATGATGATGATGATGATGATGATGATGATGATGATGATGATGATGATGATGATGATGATGATGATGATGATGATGATGACGATGACGATGATGACGATGACGATGACGATGACGATGACGATGACGATGACGATGACGATGACGATGACGATGATGATGATGATGATGATGATGATGATGATGATGATGATGATGAGATGATGATGATGATGATGATGATGATGATGATGATGATGATGATGATGATGATGATATGATGATGATGATGATGATGATGATGATGATGATGATGATGATGATGATGATGATGATGATGATGATGATGATGATGATGATGATGATGATGATGATGATGATGATGATGATGATGGATGATGATGATGATGATGATGTGATGATGATGATGATGATGCTGATGATGATGATGACGATGATGACGATGACGATGACGATGACGATGACGATGACGATGACGATGATGATGATGATGATAATGATGGTAGTGATGACGATGGTGGTGATGACGGCGACGACGATAATGATGATGAAGGTAATGACGATGACGATATATGTAATGATGATGGGGAGTGAAATTTAAATTTCTCTACGGAAAGATTGCCATGGCAACCCAGACGCCAAAAGACTTTACGACGACCTGCTGAGGAGGAGTGGCTACAACAAGCTGGTCAGACCGGTGCAGAATTACGAAGACGTTCTCTACGTAAGACTTGGCCTCAAACTCTCGCAACTCATCGATGTGGTTGGTATCATTATCATCATCATCATCACCATCATCATCACCATCACCATCATTATCACCATCATCATCATCATCATCATCATCATGGGCGTCAACGTCGTCGTCGTCGTCATCAGAAACTATCATCATTGACTATTTCTTGAACGTGTCAAGCGATGCACAAGGATAAACACGATGGTTAAAAATAGCCTCAGGACAGATGCGGGAATTTCCCAGAAGCTGCTTTTCATTTCCAGACTCCCCTGCGACAGGATTTAAATTTTCTCGGCGACGAATGTTTATGGGGCACCTGTTGTTTTGAAGCTACCTGCTTCTATCGTCATCACCTTCGTATTACCATCATCATCACCGTCATCGTCATCGTCGTCATCGTCGTCATCGTCACAGTCATCGTCACTAATATCTGAAATAGAGAAAAATACTAAGAATTTAGAATATTAAGAAACAGGCATTTGGACTAATGATTGACGACATAGATATGATATATAAATAATATGATAACAAATATTAAGATATGTAAATAAAATGAATAAATAATAAAATAAAAATTTTCAAAAATACGTTTTGTTTTACTTTATAGTTTAACTTTTGTGGAATCGTTCGTTTTTAAAATGGGTAGTTGTTGATGATGATAGTGATTGTGATAATGATGGTGATGATAATAATGTTGTTATTGTTGTTATTGTTGGATACTCAATGCAAAAGTACAGCCCTCTTAAACAACAACGCAACTAATGTCGTTGTCACATTTTATCAAGAATGACTGTAAATAAAGTGTTTAATATAAATGGTTTTTATAAATTATTTGTTACTTTTAATTATAATTGAATGAAATGATTCAATAAATATTTCAACAAGTAAATAAACTACGTGTTGTAATAAATTTAGAATATATTTCATATTTGTTCCATTTTTATGACTGGAAGTATACTCATATTTTATTCCAGTCATCAATTTAAATGACATTCAATCAAACGTTACAAAATATTCAGTTTCAGTTCAGAAAATCAAATCTGATCCTCGAAACTTGACAACGTGAGCTCATTTATTTTCCGTGACACTTTTGAACCACGTGACATGCTTCGTTCAAGTTGCAAAGAAGCGATGTTTTTATTATTCACTGCATTCACAAAGTTAGACAGGAGGATTGATAAAATTCTGACGTCATCGTCGACCCCCAGATTAGCCAAACTCTGTGACCGAAGGAGATTTCTTTAACCTTTAACCTTTAACAATTAAATTCCCAATTTAAAACGAAGTCGAACAGGTCAAAGCTAGTTATGGCTCGTTGTGGGAGCCATGAGGTCTTCGTCATTTGGAAAATATAAGAAAATATTAAGTTGATGTGTTAGTTCGAGTGTGTGGCCCCAGCCAAATTCAAGCTCTAGATCTGGCCTCTTTACAGCTTGCCATGACTCTACATCTCGTGTGAAAAGAAATAAGATTGAGAATTGCAATATAAACAAACTAATTTATATTAAAAAGTTTTTAAATAAATAAACCATTTTCATAAAAACGGGTCAAAATTAATAATTTGGTCACAAGATGACTGCAGCAGCTACATTTGACGTATCACACCTCTGCCACCCACTGCCACCCACTGCCACCCACTGCCACCCACTGCCACCCATTGCCACCCACTGCCACCCACTGCCACCCGCTGCCACCCACTGCCACCCACTGCCACCCACTGCCACCCATTGCCACCCACTGCCACCCACTGCTACCCACTGCGGACGAGTTTAAAAAAGCTGTGCCAATCACAGTAAAGCGGGAGTCTGAAACACATCAGAAGCTGTTAAAGCTATCTTTCCATGAAGGACTGGATGAACAACGTTAGGGCTACCAGAGAAATTATCGGAGGACTAAACTATGACGCCTAAACCAGAGATGATGCAGAACAGTTACTGGCGTTAACAGTTAATAAATTTAAATTTTAACTTCATAATTGTTTGGAATGCCATTCTTGGAAAAATCGATCGTTTGCAGATGCAAGCCTTTAAATTCTTGTATCTGATGTGCAATATCGGATGCAATTTATTGAAGCTGCACAGATTTCGGAAATTACTAAGACACGGACATCAATGGCCAGGAACTTTTTACAGAAATTGACGATTGCAAAATACTGCTCAGCAACAGTTATGAGGTTCTATCAGAAATTCTATTGGATCTTCTTGGTTTTATTGCTTTTTATGAAAATGACTTATTTCCAAATCTTCTAATTTCACTGCAAATTTTATTAACAACAATTTTGTTAATTTTATTAACAAACAGCAGTTTAAATTGCAAGCAATCGTTCAGGAAATTGCAACTTATTCGATGGGTCAGGATCATCTATGCCAGTGATGCACGACCTCAGGCCCACGACCAGCCTCATGTGGACCGCGAAGGCTGACAAGAAAATTTTAAAAATAGCTCACAGAGTTCGTGAATGAACACGGGGGAACAATACATATATACATACATATGAACATATAATACATCTCTAAATTCAAAAATACTTTCTCATTGGACTAAGAAACAGCTAAGTTACTGAATAGTTCCACGGCGTATGCCGCACCAATAATCTTAGAATGTGTCGTGAATTTGTAGCTTTTCATACATCTTGACTCCATAGCCTCTGCCATTTTTTATATTTGATTATTTTCCATCGTTATACGAACAGCCTGACATCTCAAAGCTTGTTGCAGACATGCAACCTCATTCGTCACGTTGTGTATTCTCGTCAACTTAAAATTGTTAACATTTACTGTGAACATCAGCCAATCTAGTTCACAACTTTGTCCTTATTCTCCTGTAGATGTATCTTATTGTCTGATGTTGGTGAGGCATAAAATGTGGATTCTATTTTACACGGGCTCATTCGCTCGGTCCCAGGAGGTTCTCCGAATTCTGTTTGTAGCCCTCTGCCAAAAATGATTGTGTACCACTGTTACACAAGATAACTAGATAAGTAACCTTGCTCTTTTTTGAGTTGCAAGAGAGATATTGGAAAAATAGATTTTGCTTATGTCATTGACCAGTTTGCGACAGCGAAATCAAGAAAAATAAATCTTTTGTAGACTAAGTAAATTAGAATACGGCAGTGACTGAATGAGTCATGCAATATAATTTCTATAAATTTGCTTCTTTAAATATAATATATTTATAATATATAATATTTCATTAAAATTAATTTTTTTCCTTATTCGATGTACACTTTCCTTCATTCATTGTATTATTTTATCATTACTAGTAAATTCATTCACTCATTTATTTTATTAGTAAATCCACTCATTCCTTAATTTATTCATTTTTTCGTTTACTAAATCTGGCATAAAAGAACATGAATTTTCATTTTTTTAATTCTGAACTCTGCCTCTTCTCAAACTTTTAAATTAAAATTTATTTCTAAATAATATGTTTTAAATTAAATTGTTTCAAACTTTTATTCAAAAATTATTCCAAAGTTTTCCTCAATTCAATTCTTTGCTTCATAATCAACGCAGACAAAAGCAACTCGGTTTGGCATTTCAATGAACAGGAGAATTCTGATGAAAATATTGCTCAAATATATTCAAAATAAAAAAAATATTGTTAAATATATTCAAAATAAATATATAATGTTCAAATAAATTCCAAATAAATGTAAAAAAATTGAGTAAATTTATTTATTCGCGACAGCAATTTCTGCCTCGTGAGTAAATTCATTTAAAATGGAGGTTGAAAGATTCATTCACGCGTGACCGGAGCGAAATGCTGGAGAGCATGGAACGACATAAAAATGAGTTTCTCAATTGAATCAAGTCATGCGAAACTTTCATCGCTTTCTTCACGGTTCGCCGCTCAAGCGTGTCGGTTTACAATTTTGTTTTTCAGCTTTTAAAATAAATAAACCTTAGAGAATTAAATTCAGACAATTTATTGAACGTCCGAACTACAGCGATGCGAGACGAGTTTTGGAATGTACCAGGTTGTCTTGTCAACCACTCACTAACATGCATGCATGTGCGTGTGTGTGTGTTGTACGTGCGTGTTGTATTATAATGTTATTGTATTATTAACATTAACTATTATTAGTAATAGGATTATTAAAGGATGACGAATACCTTCTCAATATCAAAGCCTTCCCCCTTTCGAAGCACAAAACCAACCTGTCAACGAGCCAGTAGGATCTGCCGAGGTAGACCTATTGGCCAGAAATTATCTCTGCTGGGGGATCATTATCATCATTTACGTCATCATCGTCGTCGTCATCATCATCATCGCAATCGGTATGTATTCCAAGCCACAAGATGCGATACTAAAATATCGATAACGTAGCGTCAAATTTGCAATTATATTATATTATTACAATAATATTATTACAAAGCCTCTGATAAATATCAGCAACAAATAGCAACACATAAACACACACACACACACACACACAACACACACACACACAAACACACACACAACACAAGACACACACACAAGACAGAAAGAAACGAACAAAGGCATACCTCATGAGATCTAATCAGTCATAATGACTTCAATGTGTGCGCTTCCGTTTGAAGAATGATTTCCATCCATCACTCCGGAAGGAAGGAAAAACATGTCCTTCTGCTGCTGATGATAGCAGAATCTTTGCCGATCCTTGTAATGGAAAAATATATTCTCATCAAGACTCTCTATTATGAATTGCGGGAATAATCGATAAGAACAAAAATAATAATTATGTCAATAATAATAATAATGATTAGAGCCTTAATGACAATGCTGTTGATGATGGTGATGATGATCATGATGGTGATAATGATAATAGTTAATTTATATAGCGCCATTTTCAAACATTTTTGTAGCGAGCTTATTACTAAGACAATTGTGTTAATGTCTAGCAAGTAAAAATGTTTTGTAAACATCGCATAAATGTCTAGCAAGTAAAAATGTTTTGTAAACATCGTGTAAAAAAATGAGATGTATCCTTTATCACTTATCATGTAATTTCCGCAAAAACATTTCACAATGTTTACAAGAATGAATACAATCTCCTTATTTTGCTCAAACAACTGCTGACTTTGGTATCCTCGCAACGCCAATAAATCTGACGTTTTAAGCTCCATTTCTTTCCCATCTTCTTTCATTCACCTCTCATTCCACCGTTCCACTGTTTTCTTCCAATCTTTCGTCACCATGAAGACGAGCATCTAGGCGTTTCATAATACTTCCGCCCCATGAATACGAGCCATTGTTGTTGTTGTTGTTGAAGCAACAAGTGATCGTTATCATGTCATCCATTACATTAATGTCATTAATGTTCAATAGCATCATCATAGTTGTTGTTGACGTCGTCAGCATCATCGTCGTCGTCCTCATCAACGTTAACGTCGACATCATTATCAAAATGCAAGTTTTTTGTTAACAACAAAAGAAAGTAATCCTCTTAAGCGTAAATAACGTGGTCATCGATTTGGAATTCTTAACGCGTCGCAACTGCCATTACCGCCGTCGTCATCAATTTCAGCATTCATCATCATCGTCATCGTCATCATCATCGTCCTCATCATCATCATCATCATCATCACAGCCATCGTTATCGTCTTGATCATGGCGTTCATCGCTATCCTCATCATCATGGTCATATTCATCATCATTTTCATCATCACAGCCATCATTATAATCATCATCATCATCATTTTCATCATCACAGCCATCATTATAGTCATCATCATCATCATCATTTTCATCATCACAGCCATCATCATAGTCATCATCATCACTCGTTTCCAGGATGAAAAAAATCAAGTGATGACCACAAATGTTTGGTTGACTCAGGTTCGATTCATGTTTTGTAATTATATTCATGTTTACAATTATATTCATATTATTAATTACATGCATGTTATTAATTATATTCATGTTATTAAATATATTCATATTTATAATTATATTCATATTTTTAATTACATTCATATTTTTATTTATGTATGTTCATACCTTTAATCACCGCCAAAAGCAAATTTTTAACAAACGTCGTCATCATCATCATCATCATCATCATCAATCATCATCATCATCATCATCATCATATCATCATCATCATCATCATCATCATCATCATCATCATCATCATCATCATCATCATCATCGTCATCGTCATCATCATCACCATCACGTCATGGAAATATTTTCCACAGGAATGGACAGACGAGAACCTAAAATGGACCCCTTCCGAGTACGGAGAGGTGGACATTTTGTACGTTCCATCCGATGAAATTTGGCTTCCTGATGTTGTCCTCTTCAATAAGTTGGTTGAATTTCAAATGTTCACTTGAGATGTTAAGCTGTTGGCTGAACGTTTATCGACATTTCAAACAACATTTCAATCAATTTCAATCAACATTTTAATCAATTTCAATCAACATTTCAGTCAGTTTCAATTAACATTTCAATCAATTTCAATCAACATTTCGACAAATTTCAATCAACATTTCAATCATTTTCAACCAACATTTCATCCAAGTGCTGACGGCAACTACGAGGTGACTCTGATGACGAAGGCCAGTGTCCGTTCAAACGGCAGAGTCCTGTGGGAGCCACCTGCAGTTTACAAGAGTTCGTGCACCATGGACGTCGAATTCTTTCCTTTCGACGAACAACTTTGCTCTCTCAAGTTCGGATCGTGGACCTACGATGCTACTCAGGTTAGTCTTGTTGCTGCTGTTGCTGTTTTTATTGTTGTTGATATTGTTGTTGTTGTTAATTAGATTAATAATGCTGTTGTTGATACTAATCAGGCTGATGTTGTAACTGTGTTGTTGCTGATCAGACCAATAGTGCCGTTGTTGTTGCCACTCCCTTAATGGCATTGTTATTGCGTTGTTGTATTTAACGAAATATTTATTAAATCATTTCTTAATTATATTACATTACAGCATGTAATTCCAGTGCCAGGAACATGATGCTAGTTTTAAAGCTTCATCATGAAATTATATATATCATATCATATAATTCATCATGACAATACTTGGATGATCACTTCATAGAATTCATTTTTTATTTATTTCTCTAATAATTATGATTAATCACATGGCATAATTTTGAAACTGTATATTTTAAACTGAAGTTGTTTATCAATGAGTTAAACTTTTTTTAAGAATAAAGAAATAATTGACATTTATAATTTGACCCGACACATCAAGACAAGTTGTGTTCAAAGAATCACATTTTGATGGTAAACCTTGGACTGAAATAAAAACGTATTCAGAAATATTCGCCATTTATTTTCGAATCAAGATAACTTTTTAGCGATGAAAGCCATTTGGACATGAGATTCGCATTTATCTGAGAGATAAATTAAAATCGAATTATAATAAATGGGGAAAATTTAAAAATTAAACAGCTTAAATAATACTCAAGCTTAATTGGAAATGCGAAAAAGATATTTTGGGAAGTGAGTGGTGCAGCATTCCGCCATTTTGTTTCAGGCGAAAATGAATGTCGTATTTATTTGAAGCTAAAACTTTTTTTGAAATTACATTTTTAAGACAAATATTATTTTAAATGTCATGAAATCATATTAAAAATTCCAACTCCAATAATTAATGACTTTGAATTCTTTATTTTTTTAAACAATAAGATTAAAAAATAACAATACGTCTTTTACCAAGTCTATACTTAAATTATTTTCAATCCAATGTTGTGGCCCAAGACTTTACACTTCCATACCTTCATCTATCAAAGACCTAACTCAGTTAAACTAGTCAAAATTACTAAGTGAAATTACTTTATTTACTGTTCGAAATGTCGTGCAAACAATATTTATTGAGTGGAAGTGCATAGGTCATCATAATTACTTTCAGGGTCAGTCCGACAGCGGAAGCGCGTGCTTCCTTAAGGCTGGCCGTTTGGGTTTATTGGAATTTATTTGCTTTCGCTTTTTGTTTTTTCTGTTTATATAACGACTTGTTTGTCTGTTTGTTTGATTCAATAAACTCATAAAAAATAACAATAAAAAACAAGTAATCAATTAAATAATTGAATTGATAATACGTAATAACAAGTAATCAATTAAATAATTGAATTGATAATACGTAATAACAAGTAATCAATTAAATAATTGAATGGATAATACGTAATAACAAGTAATCAATTAAATAATTGAATTGATAATACGTAATAACAAGTAATCAATTAAATAATTGAAATAATGATAATACACGTAATGATGATAATGATTAAAAAAAATTTAAACCCCCCAAAATACTCATTCAAGCAGCATTATTTAAAATGACTGATGGATTGAGTGAAGCGAATGAAAGTTTCTTTAAAAAAAACAAAAAAAAACTGGATCACGGTTGCCAGGCAACGTGTTGTGAATGAAGATCTTCAATTCATTTCTCGGTTGAAACTTTTTGAACATTTCAATGTTTTCGATCACTTCGCTACCCACCTCAGTTCTAATCTTGTGGTTGTTATTATTAAACATTTTTATAATTATTAATATTATTATTAATAGCGAATGATGTTTATATTTACCATATAAAGAAAAAGCTATTCTACCTAACACGAGAAAGGAATCTGTAAATCCTAAAAATAAAATAAATGGAATATCAGAATGATGTATGGTGTATGGTGTAGAAAAGTGACGACCTCAGTTAACAAGGGGCCAAGAAGTGCAAGTTGGATTCAGAAACTCTGCGAAGCCTAATTGGCGGGAGGTTTTGAGTTGGGTTGAGAATTCAGTGTATAAAATCACTGTCATCTGAGTTGCCAATGCGGCAGGGTACACGAACAATTATTACCCATTTAAGGAAAGTTCTCTTGCTAAACAGGAGAAATTGAGACCGATTGTTCTGCGGGAAATGGAATTTCGCAAGAAATTCATGTGAGAATTCAAAGTTTGGAAATTTATAAATTGCTGGTCTAGAAGAAGTTAATATGAGTATGTTTGACTGACTTACAAAAATACTATAATTTAAAATTTTTCTAACATTCTTGAAAACATTATTACTTTTATTATTAAATCATTAAAACCATGCTCCCTGCCTTTTGCAGCTTAATAATTTGTGTAACATGGAAAAATGTTCTGCTGGGTTGTTGATTGTGAAAGTATGAAACACTCCCGATAATAAGCCCTATCGCGTGTTTTGGAGAACAAATTAATGCAAGACAAGGTTTTATTTTCGGGGAAACACGGTATTGAGAATTAATAAAACTCTGTATTATTATTAAAAAATGTAATTGATAAATAATAATAATTAATAATAATATAAATAATATTTTCTCAGGTGGACATCATTCACATTCGTCAACCACAATTTCTCGAAAGCAACTTCAGCAGGCACTCAGGTGAAAACCACTCAATCGAGGTGAACATTGAAGAGGGGATTGTGTTGGTTCACAGGGGCATCGACCTCACAGATTTCTACGAAAATGTTGAGTGGGACTTACTGGAAGTGCCCGCCCTCAAACGAATTTATACCAACGAGGGTTGTGATTGTTGTGATGTTGATGATGATGATGGTGGTGATGGTACTGATGATGGTGATGATGTGCATTATGGTGGTGCCAGACAGGGTACGAAATATGGTGAAGTGAAAAACTGCTCCGTGTGTCCGGAGAGGTGCCTGAAAGACAAGAGCCATTATCGCCCCGAAATAACATTCAACATCACCATCAGGAGGAAAACACTTTTCCACACCGTGAACCTCATCCTTCCATGCGTTGCCATCTCCCTCCTCACGGTCATCGTCTTCCATCTGCCATCGGACAGCGGTGAAAAGGTCGCCCTCAGCATCTCCATCCTTCTGTCACTGACGGTGTTTTTCCTTCTCTTGGCAGAAATCATTCCACCGACCTCTCTGGTGGTTCCACTCATAGGAAAGTTTCTCCTCTTTACCATGCTACTCGTCACCTTCTCCATTTTCGTCACGGTCCTCGTACTTAACGTCCACTTTAGGATTCCTTCGCCCCGATTGGTCGAAATGGGACCGCGCACCAGGTACGTCTTTCTGCAACTCCTTCCTCATATTTTTAGAGTCGACGTCGGTAGATGCTCTGGAAAGAAGAAATCTTTCCCGCCTTACGATCTTCCAGGATGCCTCAACCATACCGTCACACATGAGTGCATTTCCACGCCCCACTTGAGGGCACCTCTCGATTCGAGCGTTCATTCTCCCATCAATTATCAGACACTCATCGGGATGGACATTTTCCCGCGAGAACAAGGTGAGGAGCCCTTGATCGTCAGGTCAAAAGTCGGCGAAGGTCGACCATGCGCAGCAAGAATCATCGCCCATCACAACAACTTCGTCAGGAGAAGTCAGTACTGGGAGGGAGGAATTTTGGGAAGAGAGGAACTGAGGAACGCCTTGACGGACAAGCTGCAGCAACTCGTGAAGGAACGAACCTACGAAGGTCAAGAGGGTCAACGAGTTGAAAGTTCAACTCGAGTTCAGATTTCATCGCGGGACGATCGAACCGTGCTCTGTTCCACAAGGTCGTACGAATTATCAGCAACTTCGGTGTCCTTTCGTCGCAACTTGCAACAAGAACAACAGGTGGAAACCAGTTCATCCTCAAAACATCCTGAAGTTCTGAAGGCCTTCCAAGGGGTTCACTTCATCGCAGAACATCTGAGGAAAGAAAACGAAATAAAAACGGTGAGTATGGCTTGTTTTCCTTCGTCGACGATTGACGGTCGCGTGTACTAGTGGCGCCAACGGAGACGCATGTGCACGCATAATGGTTACTATGGTTATGATGATGATGATGACGATGATGATGATGATGACGATGATGATGACGATGATGACGATGACGACACCACGACGAAGACGACGACGATGATGATAACACAGCAATCATCAGTTCTTATCAGTTGTTGCTAAAAGCTGTTCGTTGATGAACACGCTTGATAACACTTCATTATGGCGTTGATGATGATGATGGCGATGGTGAGTATGATGTTGATGATGATAATTATGATTTTAATGAACGTTGACATCAATATGACGAACGTTTGCAATTATTATTATTATTATTATTATTAGGATTATTATTATTATTATTATTATTATTATTATTATTATTATTAGTATTATTATTATTATTATTATTATTATTATTATATTATTATTATTATTATTATTATTATATTATTATTATTATTATTATTATTATTATTATTTATTATTATTATTATTATTATTATTATTATTATTATTATTATTATTATTATTATTATTATTATTATTATTATTATTAGTATTATTATTATTATTATTATTATTATTATTATTATTATTATATTATTATTATTATTATTATTATTATTATTATTATTATTATTATTATAACTATAATAATATTAGTACAATTATTATTATTAATACAAATATAATTATAATAATAGTTTACTTAATTGTTTACAATATATTTACAATTATTTTTATTATTATCATCTTCATCATCATCATCACCATTTAATCTTAACCTTCGAACTTAGGTCTTGGAAGACTGGAAATTCGTGGCGAAGATGTTGGATCGGTTGTTCTTCTGGTTGTTCACCCTGGTTTGCCTCTGCGGAGGAATCATCATCCTCCTGCAGGCACCTTCCATTTACGACTCCAGACTGCCCCTGAAGAGAGCCAAAACTTGACAATAGGATGTCCTAATTTTTTGTACTTTATTATAGTAACATTATAATAATCTGTCATGGATTATCATATTTTATTATAATTTATTTTTTAATTATTATAATTTGTTATCACTTGTTTCATCTAGATCGTTTGCTGATGTCACAGACAAGAGTTGAATATTTTGTTTTGTGCGGTGATGATGACGATTGCAGTGGCTGCAGTGATGATGATGATGATGGTGGTGATTTATATCATATTGATTTGAAAATGATCGCTTGCTGATAACCATGATTAGTATTTGCCCATCGACAATTATTTTGTTTTATAAGGGTTGTTAACATAATAAATGCGTCGTTTGTGTTCTCCTAGGACATTCATCAATAATAGTAATAATAATTAACGTATTTATTATTTATAGTAATTAAATGTATACAAATGTATATTGTAATAATGAATAATTCTAATTAAAATAATTATTATTTATTACAATTAAATAAATACGAATATATATTGTAATAATACAAAATTATAATTATAATTATAATTATTTATAATAATTAAATAAATATGAATACATATTGCAAAATGCAGGAACGATTATCTGGATTAATAATGAAATTTCCAAAAATATCTTGGTTCATTGTAGGTGAAATGAAACTCATTTATTAGATAAGAGAATTATTTACCTTAATAAACATCGAACACACTTATTACCTTGAAATAAATCATCACCATCGTCGTCGTCGTCGTCTTCATCGCCATCGCCATTGTCATCATCATCATCATCGTCATCGTCATCGTCATCATCATCGTCATCAGCATCAGCAGCAACATTTGATCTTCCATGGGATCCTGTGCAGGAGTACATCTGATGCATCTCAATCACATTTGAATTTTTCCAATATCAATCAGATGAGAAAATATGAGTTGTTGAATTATGAATGTATCAATTTATTTATTTATTATTTATTTATTTAGAAATAATTGCAGAATTAATTTTTATTTTAATTTATTATTATCATTTATACGGTCATCTGAGAGCTTAATAAATTTTATGTCAAATTCTTAAGGAAATATCTTTGTAATTAATTAGTGAGAGTAACTTAAGAATTCTAAGAAAAAGTAAACAATTAATGTTACTTAATCACTTGAATGCAAATGTTATTATTACAAATAATTATTTGACTTTCTTAATGTCTAAGTCGAATTCTTAACTAAAATGAATTCAATATTATATCGCCATCTACTGAAAGAAATATTCAAAGTTACGATTTCATGTAATAATATAATAACATGTAACCTCAAATTGACAGCAAAGTTACTAATAAAATAAATTAAATTATAATTTGTTTCGATTATTTAACGTTATGTAAAATGTTTGCAAACGTTATGCAGACCTCGATAGATGTCTCAACAAGATGGCAAGATATCAGCTGATAAGCCCATGTTTTTTTCCAAACATCCAGGTGGTCGAACGCTTTTGACCTGTATTAATTTTGATTTAATTAAATTGATTAGACACTTCTAACCTCATTAATATTTAAATAATTTGATTGAAATCTCTTAACTTGTAGAAAATATTTGAATATTTTTTGGTTTCAAGAAAATGTAACTCTGAATAATTGCAACAATTGAAACATTGCAACAACGTCATTTAATATTAATAAATTGTGAAATCTACTTGATCAATACACTAGTAACATTTAATTTTGTTAGCATTTTCATCTTGTTGATTGTGATCATTAAATAGATTCTTAAAAATAAAATTATTTTTTTAATTTTTATTTAAAAATATACACTTAAAAATTGCCTTTATTGTTTGTGGGATCTTAATAAATCAATAAACCTATCCTGAATAAGTTACGTAAATCAATAATAAATTTGTAATCTCAGTATAAACAAATTAAATAAAATCAGAATAATAAATTTAATGTAATTTATTTATAATGTTAATGTAATTTATTCATAATGTTAATGTAATTTATTCATAATGTTAATGTAATTTATTCATAATGTTAATGTAATTTATTCATAATGTTAATGTAATTTATTCACAATTTATAATCCTTGAAATGAAACCGAATAAATTTCGGTGGAGTTGAAATCCTCTTCCTTCCATAAACTTCTGTCAGAATATTTTGATGGATCTGTGATTGATGGATGGAGGAGATAAAACTTGGAAGTCATTTCCGAGCACTGATTGGCTGTTACGAAGGCACGTGACTGCTCGATAATGATGAGCTGATATTTGATTTTATGAACTGGTAACGATCGCTCAAGATTTTAATACTAATTAATTATTAATTATTAATTAATATAAAACTATTTTAAGATCAGTTTTAAAGTAATTATTTTATATTATTAACAAAACCTAATTAAAAAAGATAAAAATAATTTAATAAACAATTAATGAAAAATATTGTAATTCAAGTTTTACCTCGTCGTTACACCTAACTCCTGATGACGTCAGAACGTGCCAAGACTAATAAAGCGTATTAACAACTTTGACTTTAATGTCAAGGTCAATAACTCTTGATTTTGGTCGTTATTATTGTTGCTTGTAACATCGTCGCTTTAAAATTCATAAAGTTAAATTTGCATTTTGGTTATGGTTAAAAAAACATATTACAAAATTTAAATAGCTAATTATTCAACATTTAAATAAATAATTGAAGACTGATTCTAAAAGCATGGATGCAAAAAAAAAGTAAAAAAAGCATTTTGTCAGCATCGCTCAATGTCCAATCAGATAGGTTCCTCATAGTCACGTGCTTTTCAGGTTAGATTTATTGGTGTTTGTCACTGTAAAAAACAATCTATTAATTTAATTGTTTATTTTTAGAAGTTACAAAAAGTGCGACATATCACCTATTCAATTTAAGTTGCATTTTAAATTTTAAATTCATTATTTGGATCCTTCAAATGCTGAAATGCTGATGGTAGAAATGAATAAATACAACGCTTTAATTATATTTTTCCTGTATTTGCTTATACCAGTTTTAGTCGATGATGACGACTTAAATTTAATAAATAATTTTGAAGAAAACTTTTTTGATGTTAATACAATTTATTTTCCATGAATTTTAGAGTATGTTTTTGGCTATTTAAATTTAAATCTTAATTTGAGATCGGCCATTTGATTGATGGAATATCTCGCCGTGAAATGATGAGTCGAAACGAAACGTGGTTCTGTTGGCGCTTGTGGATAAAAAAAAGGCGTAAAATTTCATGAATATTTCTTAATTCATCTTTTGTGTTTAAAAGGAATGAAATCAAGATGGAATGTTAAAAATAATGTCTGGAACAGAATTTTAAAATAAAATCATTAAATGCAATTTAAAACCTGATCCAGATTGAATGCTGATTTTACCTTGAAAGTTTCACCGAATTAAAATTAAAAATTAAAAACAAATCTTCATCCAAATTAAATATGCTCCCCTTCGTAAACAATAAATTATAATTAAAAATAATAATAATAATAATAATAACAAGAATAATAATAACAAACATCAGTTATAATGATAATTTTGTTTTCCATATCCTTTACAATGGAGTTGTTTAAGCAGAAAATTCGAGTCAACAAAAGATGCTGGAATGCGGGGGAATTCAGAATTTTTCAGCGCCAATTGGGACCAGTTGTTCCTGCGGGACTCCAGTGCACTCGAACGTCGAACAAAACCTGCAGACGCCTGTCGAGTCGATCTTGAAAGCCTCTCTTTTTGCAGAGTTTGTTCGGCACAAATGACAATTATTCGGGTTCGTGCACTCTCCCTCCTTGGCCTGTACCCTCACGTAACCAGGCAAACCCTCCAAACACCTCTTGTAACCAACCTCCCTGCACAAACTGCAGTAAGCTCCTGATTCTGTCACAGTTGCTGGTAATGTTTTACCCTTCAGAGGGGGGTTTGTGACCTCGGGGTTAAAGTTCAAGGTGAGGTCAAGAGATGAACATTCCACCTTCGTCGTATGTTTTGTTTGTCGGTTGTTCTTCCA
>JAJTWR010000136.1:1095000-1147500 GCA_021613335.1 Whitmania pigra
CCAATCAAGCGTGAATTTCTCTCGAGATAAAATAAGAATAAAATGATATTCTTTTAGAAAACAATGCTCCAATTGTTGTTGTTTCTGTGAGACCACATACGCCTCTCCGTCAGTTTAGAATTATTTTATTTTATTTGTCCGAGCGTTGAGCATGAAGAAACAAACACTTTTCTGGAAATTAAAAACTAGAATAATATTTTCACATTATTAAATAACTTGTAAAATATATTTTAATATAATAAAAAAAATAATTTTGAAATATTATTTTTAAAAAATGATAACGAAAGTACGTCCAACTACGCCACATGGCATGCTGGAAGCTATGAAAGTGGAATTAACGGTAGGAACTCATTCCAGCTGCGGAAACATTCATCCGCGCGTTACTTACGGAGGCAAAGTGCGAAGTTGAATCAAACTCTCATGAAATAAGATTAAAACAATTCACGTGTTTCCGTCGTAAAGAAAAAACTCTATTATCGCCCATGCACAGGTCTCTGCAGAGCACACAGCGGTGTTTTATGGCGCTTATAACCTGTTGACTGTTGGCCCACAAAATGGACCCAAAAATGCAGGATTTACAAAAATTTACGAAAAATTCGTAAAATTCCAATCTTACAAATATTTTCCATGCTTTCTCGGGAAATAAGACATTAAATTTTTTAATAAATTGATGAAATAACAAACTGAATTGTAATTAATTGAATTAATTTAGTAAATAATCTATAATTTAATGTTTAAAAAGATAATAATAAAATAATTTATTTAAAGAAATATTTAAAGAATAATGCACCAAATGAAATTCAAAATTAAGTTTCTCTAAATAACTGAAATTTAAATTTAGAGAATTCATATGTTGCTAGAGAAACGTTGTATTTTAGGAAGCAATTTTAATAAATAATTTAAAAATTAAATTTTGGCATTTCAAACATTTATTAGTTATTTTACAAGAGAGTGTAACTTTATTCCCAAGATGGCCGTAAAACCAAACGTAAGACTTGTACAACAACAGCAACAATAATACTAGTGATAATATTTACTATTACATTAAAGTCATAATATGCTATTTATACTTCAGCAATAATATGAATAATGGTCGCACATTTGAAGGGCAATTTAAAATATATAATTATTTATGCCTGAAAAAGTTTTTTGCCGATAAACTTCTCTCGAATGACCCCGGAAAATCGGAGTTCATAAATCCTTGGTACGTCGGAGGAATTTTAATTATAAATATATTATATTTAATTTTAATTATAAATCTTCTTAAGTATGACATGAGGATGATGTTCAAGAACATTTCACTGATCTTACTTAATTAACTCAATCAATTCTAATCAATTAAATAATTCATTTATTCAATTATTTATTATTTATAATTGTTATTGTTCATATTAAATTAAATGTGATAGAATCGATTTAATTAATATCCTGTAGATTAAAAACATATTAACTAAATAATCACCCAAACAACATCCCAATGGGGCACAAAATGCAATCGCAAACTTCCTTTGCAACCCTCACCACAGATAAGCTACAGAGTTCTTCAGGGGAGATCTAAAAATATCCACCAATCCTGCCCATTTCCATGTCACGTGGGTGGGCATGTGAACCCCCCAAGGCGATAAATCAGGCGTAGAAATTCGTCCCTGTTGAGTTATTTCGGCATCCTTTTCAGTCTTCCATCATCTTTTCTGAAAAACTGTTGCTTATTTCGGTGGCTCAAATGGAGATGGGATTAAGAATGAAGGAATGGAAGATCTTGTCGTGTTGTGCGTGCTTGAGATGGCTTCTCAAATTATTGCTTAATTAAAGCTTCAAATCATGCTGAGAAAAATAATTAACAATTCTTTCAAACGTTGAATGAGGCATATAGATTCAATTATTAAATTAATTGACTTAAGATATATTTTAAAAATATTTGTAAGTCAGATATTTGTATTATAAAATCTTTTCAAGGCATCACTAAATTATTATATAAAATAAAATTATTGTTTCAAATCCTTAAAATATGAGTCTTTGGGGAAAATTTTAAATGAGGTATTATTATTATTTTTCGTATTATTTTATTATTATTATTAATTGTTGCTATTATTTTAGTATTGTTATGTAATATGATTAATTTTTTGTATTTATTTATTTTTTTATTTTGATTATTTTATATTACTTTGATTCCTTATTTAAAATTACCTTTCACTGTCCTATAAATAGAAATAAAGTCATTTTTATTTCATTTCCCAAAATTACAAAACATTTAAATTATTTAAACTACGGAACACGCAAACGCATTGTACTGAACACTGATTTTGACAAATGAGAACAAATGCAGAAACGAAAATATCTTGTGATTGTATCATTCGATTATATCACTTGATTGTATCACTTGTTTGCATCACTTGATTGTATCACTTGTTTGCATCACTTGATTGCATTACTTGATTGTATCAATTAATTGTATCACTTGATTGTATTATTTGATTGTATCACTTGATTGTATTATTTGATTGTATCACTTGATTGTATTATTTGATTGTATCACTTGAATGTATTATTTGATTGTATTATTTGATTGTATCAGTCGATTGTATCATTCGATTGTATTACTCGATTGTATCACTTGATTGTATCTGAATGAGCTGTACATTTTGCATTCTCCTTTGATCTTAATATTTAAAATTTAGTAAATTATAATGGATAATCAACTTACATCACCTACCTAATGTTACGTCTAACTTGTATGCGCTCAATTAGGAGTTTTTAAATCACCGATAAGATCCTCATTATATTATTCCGGAGAAGCAAAAATTACGCAATATTTGCGGAGATAAAAGTTGAAATATGTACCTCTTTAATCGGGTTTCGACGCCGGATTAATGTTCAGTGGAGCAAGAACCGCTGGAAACGTTGTTCGAAACGAGGGGTCTGAGTTTGTTTCGAAAAAAAAATAAATAATTTGGAATCTTTCTTCATTAACGACGGAAGGAATTTTTTAAATTTTCAATTTTCATTTTTTTTTCGCGTTCGATAACACAATTAAGAATATTATATTTTGTATTTTGCATTCCAGACGTTCAGTTTTCATCTATTCTAGGATCTTGACGAGGCAAATAACAGATTTAATTGGAGCGATAAGAAGTGGAAATAAATTTTATTAAAAATCAACAGCTTCCTTGGTATACGTGTTGTGGCACCTACGAAAAACAACAGTCTTATTCTTATCAGTACTCCTGTTTATGGTATGGTTTTTTGGTTGATGCAGGCACCAAAACATTAAAGTTTCTTCGAAATTGCGTCGACATAAAAGCATACAAATGAGATACGAATGAACCTTTCAAATACTTCCAGAGTCTGAAATTAAAGAAGCTTCAGAAACCTCAGAGAATTAAAAAAAAAAAGCATTTCGACAATTGGAGATTGTTCTCGTTAAAATTCTTTTATTTCGAGAAATAAAACTTCTTGAAATGGCTCCAAGCAGTTGATGACGTGGAGTTTCAGATTTTTTTCGAATTTATTGCTCTGCGTATCGCTTGAACTCTGTCTATCGCCTCCATTTGCAGTGGAAACTGGAAGAAAAAGTCTTTTTCATGCCCAAAGAATGGTCCTCCAAAGCGACAGATGCGAGTGCATTGAAAAGGACATCCTTAATTCAGAAGGCTTCAAATTAGATTAAATTGCACTAAGTTGTATAGGGAATGTTAGTCTGTGTTTGAATCGAAACTGAATATTATATACATCTGATGTTTGTATTAAGACGGAATCCATCGCTCCCTCGAATCTGAAAACTGAATAAACCTCGGTGAATTTCATTATAAAATCAAGAGCATCGCCGCTCAGGACAGATTCAATTTTCCATTCGCTTCCCTCTTTCAACTCTGTGCACTCCCAAGCATTCCTTTGCACTCTTGTGCACTCCCGTACACTTTTGTGCATTTCCGTGCACCTCCGTGACACTTCAAAGAGTACTTGAAAGCCATTTTGGGATCGAAATAAGTTTTTCACTATAATACAATCGAACTTTTGTTATAATTATTTGAATTTATAATTATTCAAGCTAAAGTTTGTTGGATGTTTTTCCTCGTTAAAGAGGAATATATCCCAATAAATGTGACGTAAACATGGGTCATTACGTCAAGCAAGTAGATCGAGTGGATCACTTCGTTATTGGTTATTTGTAAATAATTCCTTCATTTTGTAGTTCAATTTGAGGCGTAATAAATCATGCAAAATGTATTTCGAAAATCTTTACAAAAACGCTACTTTTAGAAATAATCTTGGGCTGAAACTCACTGAAATATGACGAGCTCATGGGATCATAGCAGACCGTCAGCGATAACAGCAAACAGTAATACGTCAAGCGAGGCAATAGCGGCTCCAACATTTCTTGTTTATTTTTAAATCGACGATGAAATTAAAAATTGTTTATTTTTGATTTAAAAGTGATCCTCGAAATGTTTGTGGCAGCAAGCGGAAGTCAAAAGGTCGAGTAAAAATAGATGCAATTGATTGGACTTGAAGACTTTTATTTACGAAAAACTCGTGTGTGAGGAAGGCAAATACTCGCCTGCTTCTTTAAGAATGAAAGCCCGCATCTGCACATCGACTTGGAAGAAGCATTTACTGAACATTCGCTGGAAATTTATCACCTCTTATGTGATTATCAAGCGCAAATCTTACTCGCAAACTCTCCACAATTAACGACTTTTTATTGCATTCTTTCGTCCATTCATTCAAGGCATTAGAAAATAAGATTATTAAGGTGAGGAAATATCTCAAGAAAGTCTCCTTTAAAACTGCCTTCGTTTCGAATATAGCCAGGTGGTAATTGGGCGTGAGGCAAATAATTGAAGAAGTTCAAAATGTCTCAAAATGAAATGGAATTCGAGCCAAAAGCACGACACGCAACTTTTTCCAATTAGACGGCAAAAATGCAGTTTCTTTGCAACGACGAAGATCGTCATCCATTTGCTGCTGTGCTCAATAGACCGTCCATGGTGATTTACTTGGTCGTCAGAGCATTCTGCGTCCCAGTGAACCACGGATATGACGTATAAGGTCTCTCTCGGTTCTCCGTGATAAATCCAGGGAACATTTACCAGTGGATCAGAGACGCTTCAATGATAAGGGGAGGGGTTGGCATCCACACGTGGACTTTTAATTCTCGCTTGGCATAATATAGTTCTTAAGAAAATAGTGGCTTTATTTTACTTCTGGGTGTCATTAGCGGTACCTTGCAAAGGGGGTGGAGGTTGAAACGATGGGAAGCAGTAATCAAGCCGTTGATAAACAATGTCCCCTCTTTGTGCCTTTGGTCTGCTGGGAGGCTTCTAATCTGGGTCGCCAGTTGAGAAGCAAACTCCCTGCATACCTCAGTCGCGTAATGAAGTTATTTAGGTCTGCGGGGAATCCATTCCGAATGCCGCTCTGCATTCTTCTATCCATGGAAACTGACCTGGAGCAGCACTTTAAACCCGATATTTTTGCTCGCAAATTACCTCCGACATCCGCTGAACGCACGAAGAATTCCTTGAAGGAGTGGGATCTTATCCACCCACCTTTCCATTACGAGCAACTCTCAGAGACAACTCGATGGATTTACAAACCTCATTCAGAACCTCAAACAAATTCGAGTTGGCCAGTTTGCCGAGCACTTAAGCGTAAACAAGGAGAGGCAGCGAACCAGATGTGGCTGTTTATATATCACTTAAACGTCTTACAATGGCCAGGAATTTCCACATCCTCTGCCATTCAATCATTCGCCAACCAATTCATCGGCCAAGTCATCCGTCTCGTCATGCTTGCATGCATTACCGTGTTCACTCGACCATCAGTGCATCCAGCAATGCATTGCTTGGGGAGTCTTTCACCCAAGAAGAATAATTTTCTCGACAATAACAGGGCTTTGTTGCTATCGTGCCAGGAGATAATTACTCCAGCAGAATAAAAGCCAGGAATGTGCCCATCGCTAGAAAACCGTACCCAATTTTTATTCATAACAGGATCGAGGCGTAAGATGAATGCTTCCTAGACTGAGATTGTATGCTTGAGAGATTGGAAAGGGAAAAGGGTGAAATTAGACGAAAGAATGGACGGATAGTATCATCAATGAACGCCCAGATGAGTGGGTGCATAATATGAAGGGAGCTCATTAATGAATGGACAAACAAAATGGTCGGGTGGGTGCATTAATGAATTTATGAGGGGATTGAATGGACGACTGGTCAAATAAACAAATAAGTGAATCCATGCATGACGGAGGTCTCTTTTCTTCTTAAGGAGTTACGACACTCCGCTATAGAAACCTTATCTTCGTTTGGCTCTCGGTGAAGTATTTTACAACATCCTGACCTGAATGAGCAACTTTATCAGCGGATGGATCTATGACCAAACAATTGGTGCCAGGAAGGTTTTGAATTGAACCCCCATTACGTGTCACGGGGTTCGTTCCAGATTGTGGATGCCTGTAGCATGAAATAAATCAACATCTTAGCTACCAGTTCATGTTTAGTTTATCAACCAGTGGGATATAAACTCCAACGCAGCGGTTTGAATTAGTCACGTAGAAGGTGTTTGGAAATGAAAGCTTGCATGCCATGAAGGATTGCACCTCTTTGAAAGTTAATTTCACACAGGACAGATTTACAAGGTGACATATTCTAGCAAGCGATGAAAAAGCTCTGACTAAAAGGAAGTCTATTCTTGAGATCGGAGCTCGGAGACAATTATTTTGTCTTGTATCGTTGCCAACACCCAGGCAGCTTCAATTACGAGATGTCAGCCTTTCATCCAAACCCACCATCGGCATTATTTCCGTCTTCAATTTCTTACCCTCCCCTCGTATGCATGGTTTCAAAATTCCCGCCATTACCGGTCGACTAATTTTAGACATGGTAGATGTCATTCACTGCCATACGAAAGAATACCATACGCATGGTCTGCTTGAAACTTCCTCTGACGAATAAACGTAAAACATGCTCAAATTAAAACAGTTTCGTCAATAATAAACGACTGGGCATGGAATGTGGATTTGAATGTTTGGAGGATTAGTAATTAAGGCTTACCATTGGCCAGCTGGGAGGCCGTCGTGCTCTGCCGGGCGGCCTTGGCTAAAGAGTCCTTGCTGATTAATATTCATGATCCAATGGCGGGATTTAAATGACTAAAGGTCATATAAAGTGGGGTTCACTGGTAATTCGTTTTTGGGCTCTGCCTGTTTGGTGGAGACGTTGCTTGACTGGCGTGGAAGGATACTGCACACTGTTGGAGGAGTTTAACTCATTTCAAATTTTAAATTTTATCTGTAATTACATTTCGAAATGACGCTATGCGTTTTTAAGGATAAAATTCTAAACTAAGCTCTAAACTGAATACATTGAATTCGTTTGACCAAAGTCGTGTGACCTGGTAAGATATCGCTTCATGGTTTTTGCCAAAATATTTTATGATTTTAATTTTTTGTGTAATTATATAATTTGGAACATTCGACATTTGATTGAGGATTAAGCACTACACTTTCCGAAGTCTTTAAACCAGACTTAATGTTACTGAGTGTGCGCGCAGGGCTTCGTGTCGGCCGGAGCTCCGTTTAATTCGGATTGTTTTGGTCCGTTTTGGGGATTATTTTGTTTTGAATGGCGACACGTTTTGCTTGGGAATGTATTTTATATTTATATTGGCAGAGATTAATAAATTTTGACATAACTGCATGTCTAAATCGTAATAAACACGGCGGTGTAGGAGGTAACCCATTTAAAAACATGGGGATAGCCCATGAGTTGTGCTAGATTTTGACTGAGAGAATTTGAGCGACCCGATTTTCCACATCGAGGCATAATAATTAATGTTATATTATTTCAGAATTTCAAGGAATAATTAGAATTGCGCAGAATGGCAGAGAGACTCGTTTTACCAAGGATTTTATGCTGTCCATATCATCAAGTTCATTCAACAATCTGCTCTGGAATGTGCCCATACAGGCAAGAAAATGTTGTAAACCAATGTCCTACTCTCGCATCTCTGCTCGCAGCAACAAATCAGTCGTATGCTCCGGGAGAAACGTTACTCAACCTGCCTTGTTATCCATTTTATCCTCTGACAAACTGCCTATTCAATCCTGTTGAATTGTGTCCCTGTTGGGAAATATCTGGTTTGAATAGGATCCCACGACCGGAGAGCCTACAACCTCAAAATGTGTCGTATCAGTTTCGACACCAAAGCACGAGACCTCCGGCGACCGAAGGTTCGTTCGCCGTCTCGAGATCTCGCCTCGTCGGAAGGGAGCAAGCGCCGAGCGCCGGTTTGAACAGGAGGAGGATTTTCGGAAGGACGTCTTCCTCATTTCGCCCCGATCTCGGCAATTTCTTGCCTCAGACGGAATTGGGTGAAACTCTAAATCAGGTGGGCAGTTTAGGGATGTTTTGTTAACTGCATTGAAGAAGTTTTCATGAAAATGTTTTTTTATTCTCAGCCTCTCGACTCCATGACATCGACTCCAAATGATAATCAACAAATGTAAGTCATGGCAACATTTCTTTTTTAAGGTCACTTCCATTACCTATTTTCTCCTAGAGAGCAAGTCTATTAAAATTTTATTGGTCACAAATGATTCATGCTTGTTCGCAGAAACTTACCTGAAGATTTCTTGCTTCCTGAACCTCTCTACGACTTCCACTCGGTCACTACCGAGAATTATGACGTAAGTTTTCCTCGGCACCGAGATGTCGTGTTTTAAAAACTCTTAAATGTTCTCACGAAACTCTCGACATTTTAGTCTCTCCTGGGTTTGGCAAGGCAGTTGGCTCAGGCAAAGCCGAAAGGCCTGACGAGATTGGAGATAAATCAGATGCAGGCCTACCTGTTTCGACCGAATTTGAAGCGAGCGACCGGGCAGACGAACTGCGTGATCTGCATGTCCGACTTCGAGACGAGGCAGAAGATTAGAGTGATGCCTTGCAAACATCACTTCCATTCGAAGTGCATCGACAAATGGTTGAAGGTAACGACGTTCGAGACCATCGATTCGAACGCATCGATGACGGCATTTGTTTTCGATTTCAGGGCAGCAGGACTTGTCCTATATGCAGACACGAGTGCAAGAGCTCCTCGACCAAGAAGTCTTCGAAGCACTCGTGATTTTTAAGTTCTCGGCCGGACGAGACGTTGTTTCAATTTGTTGGACTGTAAATAGTTTCATTCTCTCCTGTGATAGGATGATTATGTCAACATGCTTATTTGCTAGGCAAACTTCCAGTTACTTGTTTTCCTGTGGGCTTTTGAGCAACTGAAAGCCACATCCTGCTGATTGATCGTACATGCCACGGAGTTTTGTATCGTTTTAAATTTATTCATCACATATTTTCATTGTACGACTAAACGTGGTTGAAATAAGTCCAATTGTGATGTCAAAGAGGTGAGTCTGTGTTGATTTTCTGCTAGAAGCGGATTTAAATGCGTCCTGCTGGTTTGGCTTGCATTCGCGTTCAGAGGCTTTCAGTGCTTTCAGTCGTGTCTGGATGTCGCCTATTCATTTCTTCTGGCTTGTGTGCAGACCTCGAGCTGACGCGTGAAGACTTCAGTAGACGAGGCAGGGTTTTGAGAGTTTTATTACAAAACACGCAGGATTGAGAAAATCGTTGCGAAGCTGCATACGTACGCTTTGCTCTGTAAAAACTAACGTCTTAACGCGGATAAACAAGGCACAAAGGCTGAGGCATTCCATTGAGAGTGCTCCATTGTTGCTCGGGGGCATTAGGTGCGTAATACGACATCATGCCACGATTGCGATTCTAAAAAGGTTAAGAACACTCTGATATACAAACGGTTGTCAAATTCCGATCTGCTGAAAAGCGATAAAAATGCGAATTGTTGAAAAATATTTTTTGAAAGTACAAGGAATGTCCACAAAACTGTCTAATTAGGCTGTTTCGGACGGCCTAGTATCGTCTTATGTGGCAGTGATGTCCAGAAAACTGTTCGGGACACTTACAAGCGTAGGCACCGTCATCGGTGGCAATGCAAGTGCCGTCGTTTAGGCACGGGTTCGTTTGGCACGGAAAGAGTACAGTTTCGATGTGGCAATTTGCACCTGTTGGGTAAGAATTTGCAATTAGTAGGCAGCTCGTGAGAACTGTGCGTTTTTGACAAAAACCTGAGAATCCTTCCTTGCATTTGCATCTGAAGCTCTTCCCGTCGTTAATGTCAAAGCATTGTCCTCCGTGCTCGCATGGAAATTTCGCGCAGGCAGATCTTTTACAATTTCCTGTGCGTGTAAATGGTTAATTAAATGAACAGATAATAGAAGATGCTAATGGCTGAACTGACACTCCCGAGTTTTGAAAGCTTACCAAGTTGAGATATTTCCTCAACATCTTTCGACGAGGCATAGTTGTGAAGTTGATAATCGAGTCTGTGATGTGAGCTGTTGATAATGAGTGATTTTATGCAACCTTGGAATCCCATTGCTAATCCAACTTTGCTTCTGTTCAACAAAAGGGATTTCATTGCAACTTGATTGATATCATTTAGGGAATTATAATTATCTTCCAAACAAGAGCTCTTGTGTAACAAAATCTAAAATCTAGCAGATGTCATCCGAAGACACAGATAATATTTCACAGCGCTGTGCAAATCAAGGTCTGTTATATTCGGAGTTTTGCTATGCTGTCAATTTTGCACTTGCAATGTCGTCGAATCAAACGAAAAAGATAAAGGCATTTCCGGTACAAATTCAAGAAGAGGATTGGTATAACTTAAAGAGGGAGTGTTATTACAAAAACAAAATCGCTGTCTTTAAGTCTAAAAACGCATTTATTATATTATGCTTGCAATCAAAGAAAAATGTGGGGCATTCAAAAGTTTAAGCTCAAGTGATAGACTATTCCAGTAATGATTTTACGATTTTTTTTTTATGATTTTAATGATTTCAAAAACTCCGAAATGCGGATAAAATTAAAACGGAAAAAACTCGGAATCGGTGAGCACTTGGGTTGAAAAATAAAAGCAAATAAAGTGCTAACTGGCAAGTTCGCACCTGAGTCATAAGATAAAACATAGAGCGTAAACTCATTGAGGTTAAGACTTCTCACCATCCTAAAAGTGAACAAACAACAAACCAAAGAACTGCTCTCACATCCTATGCACACTTTGCGCTTTGGTCAAATAAAACTATTAACGACATGCAATATTTTGCCTCCACGATTTAAACCAGAGATAACAACAACCACCCGAGCTAATTAATTAATTTGAATATCTTACTCAGACTCGTATTACTTTGAAATAAGAAAAAAACTGATGATGTAATGGTTAATGTTTCCTAACAGCATTACGTTATTATGTTGTAATGCAACTTGAACGTTCTGTTTTAGAATGAGTTTTTAAAGAACCTAAATGAAATAAATAATTAAGTCCAAATCATCTCAGTTATGCAAAGGACTATAATCAAATAAATAAATAAATAAATAAAATAAATAATTAATTAAGTTACCTAAGATAGAGCGGCCTTGTTTACTTATTCAATTATTATCATCTCCAAAGTTATTACAAGAGATTCTTAACGTTTCAATATATGTTTGCATTCAAATTGAATTTTAAAATGAGTAAACTAATAATTTACAAGTGACCATAACTTTTTAAAATTATTTGTTTGTGATGACGTCAGTATTTTGTAATCACATGCAGATAAGTGACGGACTGAAGCATTATTTATAGGCCAATAACATGGCATTGGACGTGAGGGAATATTATAATCATTATCAGGATCAATATCATTATTCTCACAATTATTATAATTGATCTTATTATCATCATCAACGTATAGTAACTTATTAAATTGATTAAAAAATTAAGTTTTCAAATTAAACGAGTCATTTCAATCATCGCAATTCGATTTTATTACGCTTGCATTTGCATTTGCATTTTGTAGTCCAGCATTCCACGAGACTGACTGCTGTCTTGGATTTGTTCAATTAGTTAGACTCGCACTTCTCACTCACCTGCTCTCCTCACCAGGAGGAAATCCCAGGTAAGCGTGGTTGATGAGGTTGAGGAAGTGCAATGAACCCGTGTCTCGCTTCGTGTAGGGAAGTTGATTGTCCAGTGTCAGCAAAACCGTCTTCCCAAACTTCGAGGCGACGATTTTGTGCCAACCACCTGCCCTGATCTTTTCCGAACTCTTGAGGACAGAATAACCTTGCCCAAAGTTGTACCTGAACGAGTGGCATTACGTTTTGATGACGTCACAGCTAACCTTGGCATACCCACCGCAATAATACTAACATCAACGATGGCGACATTAGCGATAACAATAGTGACGGTGACAACAATGACGTCAATTATCACAACAATAGCAACAACTACAACAACAATTATAATTGCAATGGCCGCAACGACAACAACAAGAAGAACAACATTTTCAACCTGAATTCAACGACTCCCCCTCTCAAGGACAGAGCCATAAAATCCTTGTTTTCGTAGTCGTTTGCACCGAGGTAGAAGATGACACCGTCTGTTTTTGCGGCTTTGAGTTCAAAGTTCAAGGTGACGTCATTCGATCCAAACTGTGGTTTGTGGAGTTTCATCCAGGATTGCGAGGAGAACGAAGGATAAACGTGGTGTACTGTTTGAAAATGTAAATTTTAACATTATTATTATTAATTATAATTAAATATTTAAACATAGTGGAGAATCGAAATAATTTTTCGATAAGTGATTATTTTAATTTTGTACTTTCATCTCCTGACTGCTTCAGTTTGATTGGTTGAGACTTCCTCGGAGAATCGTCCTGTGATCTTGATTCTAAAATTGTTAATTAACCAATCAGATTGCTAGTTAATTAGTAATTGTAAATAATTATAAACATCATAGGTAGAAGTCCTGTAATCCTTAAGTTTAGAGATGCTAAAACACACACCTCTGTGGGTTTTTATTTAACTCCTTACATTTTCCCTACTTGGCACATCCCCAAAAAGTAAAAAAGAAAGGAATTTGATGACAAATTTTCCAACCAGGACATGGGCCATAGGAAAGCACTTTGATGTCCGTTTGCAGCCTGCAAGTCATCAATTCAAGTTGGCACTTGGACGCGTAGACCTTGTTGTCAGTGCCACACACAACTCCGTCCGCGAAGAATCGATCGGAGGATGAACAACTGTCAGGACAGACGCATTGAGGGCCGTCAGGAGTCATTTGACACGTTGCTCCGAATCTGCACGTCACTTCACTGGGACATGGTTTCGAGCGTCTGTTGCGTTCGTCTGGTAGGAAGATGAAATGCTGCGTTTTAATAATATTATTTATTATTATTTTTATTATTAATATTATTTATTAATGTTATTATTTTTGTTATTATTATTATTGCTAATATTATTTATTGTTATACTTACTTTGACATAGTCATGAAGGTTATTAAAATAAAACCATTTATTTAAAATGTTTACTGTTGAGAACTAAGGTTGAAAAATCATCGTCATCATCGTCATCGTCATCATCATCGTCATAGTCATCATCATCATAATCGTGGCGACGTCATAATCATTACCACTCCTCACCAACGCAGCCATCTTTGCTGAGCTTCTTTCCATTGGCACACTTGTCGCATTTCTGCCCAGTGACTCCTTCGAGGCAGATGCACCTTCCTGATGTCTGTTCGCAGTCGCTTCGTTCGGATCCAAATTTATTGCAATTGCAGGCTGTTTTTGTGTGATGATAAATATTTTAAGTATTCTAATACTAATTAGGACTATCACTAAACTAGTTATTATTGATATTAAAATGACTATTGCAAAAAAATAACAAATTAAAATAACTTGTGCTATGAACAGAAAAAAAAAATCTTTTAGCAGAAGAAATCTTTTGGTTTGAAAAAGCTTATTTACTCTCAGGATATCTTAGGATCAGATTTCTCACTCATTCATTCTCAAGGGACATTCACTAGATATTCAAAGTAAATAGAACATAAAATTAAATAAATCTAAATAACAACATTTATTTTCGTAATATGTAAACCAGTTTACTTATTAATTGCATAAATTAATTTCTTTGGAACTATTATTATTTTTATTGTTACATGTTAATATATGATAATAAGATTCCAATCCTCACGCAAACATCCTTGAGTTTCATCTTGGATTTTGTGGATTCCCCAGAAGTTGGTGTTGCATCTGTCGCAGTTCTTCCCGATGACACCAGGTTTGCAAGGACATTGTTTACTGATGCTGTTGCAAGACGAATTCAGCGATCCAAGAGGATGACATTTGCACACGTCTGCAAGGAGATTTTTTTTTTTGAGTTGAGTTTTTTTTTGGGAATTTGTTCATGAATTTGTGACGAAAGTGCATCGTAAAAGGACACCAACTCTCCTCGGGGCAGCACCTGGCCACGTGTCCAGAAACATGGCAGTAACTGTTCTTCGGACATCGCTTGGAGACGAGGCAGTCCAGTGGTCTGTTGGTCTTCGGGTCGCTCAAAGGTGTTTGTCCGTCGCAAATTTCTTCGAAGAAATCTGATTAGAATTTCGATTCTGAATTTTAACTACAATTTCAAGTAGTAGATATAAATTGACAATTTATTCTTAACAAATGTAACTATTAATATATAAAATTATTTGTGAAAGTAGTATTTGAGATAATAAGAATGTCACTTTTGATTTTTGTGAATGCAAATTAATAAAAAAAATTAGTTTAATTTTGATTAACAAAATTATTCAAATTATTCTAAAAAAGACTACTTTTATTATCAACATTTTCCAGTCAGATATCTAAATTACGAGATTAATATAATAATTTATTAATTCTGACACAATTATTATAATATGTAAAATTATTTGCAAACCATCACAAATCTCGTATGATTGGACTGTTATTTCTTGCTGAATTTTGCACGAAAACTCATTCATTTCGCATTCATTTGCGTACGTCTTTCCATCCGACCCACAAACTGGAGACCTTTGAATTTTATTAATATTTATTATTAATTTATTAATCTAATTGTTTAATTAATTTAACATTTAATTAATGCAATTGATTCATAATCTAGTTGTTTAATTAATTTAACATTTAATTAATGCAATTGATTCATTGAAATACAGTTTTTTGATTAATTGCATCATATAATCAATTTAAAGTATTTAATTAATGTAACTACATAATTTATTATTTGATTTAATTATTTTAATTATGATGCTTGGTTGAGGAATAAATACTGACCTGACGGCATCGCATTTGAACTGACAGTTACAAAACTGCTGACCAATGAGGTTCCACTCACAACGACCACCGTAGTTGCAATTTTCTTCTGTGCAGATTTCCCTTCTCGTTCTGTCCATGCCTTCGTAAATATCTGAATACATTGCAATAAATTAATATTAGTGTTCTCGATTATTATTATTAATTATACATTTTTTTATTATTTTATATATAATTTCTTCTTCTTATTATTAATATTATTATTATAATTAATAATGTACAAATAAAATGATGCTATCACAAAATTAGAATTAACTTATCAATAATAGTATTTACTAGTACCAGCGACATTTATTAATTTATAAATGAATATTTTTACATTAAAAAGAGATGTCCAATCACAAAGAAGTTTTAATTTCTCTTACTTCCAGAACTATCCACACTGGACTCGTCGACAGATTCCGTCACGAGTGACTCCTTGAGACTGGTTGAGGACCTTCCACTACCCTCGAATCCACTTCCTTCCTCAATCGTCTCCTTGTCCAAGTCATTCTCCACAATCATGACGTCCGTGCCGACGTCATCAACATTGTCATCATCATTATCACCACCACCGCTACCCCACGATTCAATTGTGGGTTTACTCTCGACTTTCTCTTGGCAAGTTCCCACGTGACTGACCTGGATATCAGACTGCCTTTGACAGGAGGTCAACTCGAGGTGACATTCGCTTTTGTAGGTCAACCCATCGGTACCGCAAACCTCCCCCTCTTCTGATTGGCAGTCATCTTTACAGCTGCATATTCCATTTTGGCATTCAGCACCGTAGTAACAATTTACTCCTATGCATTGGTCTGTAGGTGAGTTATCATTTTAGTCAAAATATTGGATTTGCACTCACTCACTCACTCACTCACTCACTCACTCACTCACTCACTCACTCACTCACTCACTCACTCACACTCACTCACTCACTCACTCACTCACTCACTCACTCACTCACTCACTCACTCACTCACTCACTCACTCACTCACTCACTCACTCACTCACTCACTCACTCACTCACTCACTCACTCACTCACTCACTCACTCACTCACTCACTCACTCACTCACTCACTCACTCACTCACTCACTCACCACTCACTCACTCACTCACTCACTCACTCACTCACTCACTCACTCACTCACTCACTCACTCACTCACTCACTCACTCACTCACTCACTCACTCACTCACTCACTCACTCACTCACTCACTCACTCACTCACTCACTCACTCACTCACTCACTCACTCACTCACTCACTCACTCACTCACTCACTCACTCACTCACTCACTCACTCACTCACTCACTCACTCACTCACTCACTCACTCACTCACTCACTCACTCACTCACTCACTCACTCACCCACTCACTCACTCACTCACTCACTCACCACATCTTCCGACGTGTACAACTAGCAATTCGGTTCTTGAATGGCATGACATCATGTTGACGTAACATTCGCTTGGGTATGTCATCCCGTTGCTTGCACAAACTTCCACCGTGTCCTGTTGGCATCAGAAAACATCGCTATAGTTATTTAAATAATTTATTAAATGTCATAAATATTATAATTATCATGTATTCAGTGTAAATAATAACATTAATTATGAAACAATGATTGCGACGTCGTAATTAATTAAACCAAATTATTTAAGATCTTATCTTTTAAAATCGATTTATTCTCAAATAATGGATCCCACCTTAGAATCACAAATACATTCACAAGCACCTGTCGTTGAATTGCAGACGCCATGAAAATCGCACTGAACGTCTTTGCATAAATCTGAATTTTAATAAAAAAAAGCAAATCCATATTCATATTCAACATCAGGTTTCATCAAAAAAGTTTCATACTTCCATAAAGAGTCCTTGTTATTATTATGAAAGCGCTTATTATTGGTTAATTAATATTTAATAAAAAAAGTAACTGATTAACATATTCATTAGATTTTTTGAACCGATGAATAATTTATATTTACCACATCGACCAACGTGTTCAATTTCAATGTTGGACTTTTCAAGGCATCTTTGTCTCCTCAGGTGACATTCGTTCGTAAATGTTTTCATTCCACTTCCGCACACCTGTATTAATATGTTTATGACGTCTTAATGGTATGCAATGTTTAATTTTAATCGAAATTTAATTTATACTTAAATCAGCATTTCACTTTTTGAACTCAACTTTTTTTAATCAATATTCATTCCCGAAATCCATGCATCAAGCTACAAAGATGCTGAACCGTGCCTTATTCCTTAAGGCAAGAATCTCATCAACATTGTCGCCAAATATAACAACAAAGCAACATCGTTGGCCGAATGGGTAGCGTTCCTGCATGATAATAATAATAGTAATAACATAATAATAGTCCTTATGAGTCCTGTTTGCTATGGAGCCTACTCGGGAAGGGGCCTTATAAATGGTGGTTCGATTAAGAAGTGCCTTCACATAATATCCGGATACATAAGGCACTCAACCAATGAGCTAAATACAAATACAAAATACAAAGATAAACAAGAAATAAACAACAACAGCAATTAGTTGTCCTCACAGGCTTGAAATCTTGAGAGCACAAGATGCATTGACACTCGGGTTTGTAACCAAATTTCAAAACGCAAACTTCATCTTCTCCGCAGGTAATATTTCGACAGGTGTTGTCACTTTTTGCGTCTTCAAAGAATGAAGTTTGAATTTTTTCGAATGATGGCGATGATTTTCAAATTAATTTTAAATTGATTTCTCTTAGTTAATAAATAAAGGAATAATAACCTGATATCTTAGAAATAATTACCTAATAAAGGAATAATTACCTTTTTAGTTAATCAGTTAAAACGTCAGTTCTATATAGTTATTGTCTAATAATTAATTAATGTGTCCAACATGTAAATCTAACAACATGACAACACGAGCAAGCAATTCAAGTGACATTTGAGGCCACCCACCACAAGCACCGTTGTAAAGTTTGTCGATCTTCACTCCTCCAATACACGCCTCCCTCTCCAAGTGGCATTCGTTTTCGTAGGTCTTTCCATCGCTTCCACAGACGGGTTTGAAGCTCAATTCGCAGGAAAATGGACAGAAACACCTCGGCGCTCCACTCGAGTCGACTTCGCACTTGCTGAATGAATCACAGGCACCGGCCATGCACAGGTTGTTTGCTGTTCGTCATTGGGTTAAGTGTTGGTGTTTTATTTTTTATTTTATTTATTATTGTTGTAAATTTTTATCACATTTCGTTTTTATAGAGTCCCATGATATTTTTGTTTAACTTCGTTTACAATAGATTTTAATATCTAAAATTGATTTTCACTCTAGAAATTAAGAGATTATTACAAATCCAGCAATATAAAATATATAATGCAGCCATGTCAATAACATTTATAAACAAATAAATAAATACAAATGTAATAAAGTTATAATAATTAAATAAAATGCAAACGCCAAATACTTGTCATCAAACCAAATACTGACCAGGTGTACATTCTCCTTGCGTTATAATTCTCAGCTTATCGCCAGTGAGACAAGCCTCATGCTCCATGACACATTCACTGGAGTATGTGAGGCCGTTGCTGGCACAAACCGGAAGGATGAATTCAGATGAACAGTTGTTGGGACACTTGCAACTGGGAATCTTGTTCAGGTCAATTTTACATTGTTCGTTTTCCTTGCATTCCATGTCCAGGCATGGATCTAAAGACAGCAACGTGATGTTATTAACTTAAGTTATGTCATCACTTTTGGCTCTTAAAAAGCATGAATAAATAGATAAACAGATAAATTACACATTATTAAACAGTTTTGTTAATTTTAACATTTAACAATTTGGTATATTTTGATATACATGAATCCGTTATAATTTTATTCCATAATATATTGTTGCAATATTTTCAACCCAGAAATAGGCTGGACCCACCACATGGTCCTTCAAACTTGACTTCTACATTTCGTCTCTCTAGGCATGCCACTCGTTCCAACTCGCAAACATTTGCGTACGTCCTGCCATCATTACCGCATACCTTGCTACCTCGTCCCTGATCACATTCCTGTGGACAGTGACAATTTGGAACACCGTTTTCAGAAGAACATTTCGATCCAAACGAGCAAATGAAACCATCACAGGGGTCTGGAATTGTAATTGTTAGACATTATTAATATTATTGTTTTAGTTAATTACAGTATGAATAGTGTCTTATTGTCAGAAGTTATGATTACGGTTGAACAATATTTTTAGCTAATTAAATAAAATTAACGTTTATTCAAAGTAATGTTGTAATATAGGCGATGTTCTCAATGTAAAAATGCGTCTTGGGACGTCTCAAATATTTCTTTAAAGAATAGCTTCAAAATTCAAAATCTCCTCTAAACTTTCAAAATATTCCTGAAATCATCTGATGACTTTCACAGTGTCATCATCAGTTTAAGAGTTGAAATGTCTTTCATTCACTTAAAATTTATCATCAAATACATTTAATTTCATTTTCCATATTGTTTTGCATTTTTGCACCCACAAGTTTAGAAAACCATTAAAGTTTGAATAATTGATATTTCGACGACCGTAATCAATGGCAGATGTTGAATGTGACGTCTCCAAATGCGTCTCGTAAATGTAACTTGCTTTATGTTTCGTTAGAAAAATTAAATTCCTCTTTATTTTAATTTACCAAATTTAAGTTGTTTCCTTTGCTTTGTTAATGTATGCTTACGCTCTTAGCCATTAAATGACAAACTCGTCATCATCGTTATCATCATCACGTTAAAAGTCATTCAACATGACAAATGCTGCTTAAAAGGGTCGCGAAATGAGTGAATTGTTGTGAATTAAAGATTGCGTTGGTCGAACACAATTTGAGGACGCAGACGAGAAAATTAAACAGCGGTGGTAAATAATAACAATAATAATTATTATAATAATAATAACAGTAATAATAATAATAATAATAATAATAATAATAATAATAATAATAATAATAATAATAATAATAATAATAATAAAATAATCACAAGAACCCGATATCCAGTTAACATAACAGTTAATAATAACAGCATGTCCTACGAAAATAATAGTAACAACAGTAACAATATTAATAAAAAAAGTAATAATAATAATAATGTCTAAAACAACGCCCAACACCTGATTCTGGTGGCACATTTAAATGAGTAATGATTAATATTTTTATTATTGGATGAGAGGTATTTGTGTGATAATACCGATTAATTTGCATATTTTTGCATTTAGCCAATTTTTTGAATGCTTTTTGTATCCGTATTGGATGTGAAGGCACACCAATCACCTAGGAATTTATGTAGCGCAATTTCCAGGTGATGAAGACTGATCTCTGCCGCTAGCAGTATTTGCAATACTCTGAGCCTATTTTCAGGGCAATAATTATTTAATCACATGTTTTATTGGATCACAATACTGGTTGTTTTATTCCAACTAACCACATCTTCCCTGGAATGCGATGGCGATGTTTCGTTGCTCCTGGCAACTTGCCAACTCCAGTAGACACGTGTTGATGTACGTCACTCCATCCGATCCACAGACTGGCTGTCCTTCATCTGAGTGGTCACAATCATCAGGACAGACACATACAGGCAAGTTGTTTTCGTCTGATTGGCATTGAGAGCCGAAGTGGCAGTTCACCTCAATACAGGAATCTGAAGCATTTTCAATAAGGATTAGTGGCATTGTTATTGAATAGAATTGAGAAATTTTAATCTCAATTTTTGACATTAAAAAAAAAAAATTCAATTTATAGCTAATAATTCTCTAAAATATAAGAATGAATTCAGGCAATGAACACAAATTATCCCAATTCCACTGACCACAAGGTCCGACAGAATTGATGTGGATATCCCTCTGTTCATTGCAGGAAGTCTGTTCCAACTCGCACAGATTTTCGTAGGTCATTCCATCACTTCCACAGAGCTTCTCCATGTTGCTTGCATTGCATGCTTTTGAACAATAACAAGCTGCCATGCGACTGTCGTCAACCAAACACTGAGATCCAAACTTACATTCAACCTCTTCGCAAGGATCTGCGAACAAACTTTGGCATTTTCAACTTCCATTTAAATTATTAAAAGCAGTATTTATTTTAATTTCTCCAATTCATTCATTTAAAACGATTTTAATTAATTCAGTCAAATGTAACAGAAAAAAACAAGAAATAGTTCCAGCAATGTAAGAGACAAAATATTGCAATTACCACATGGACCCATGAATTCCAATTTGATTTCCTTCTGTTCCTCGCAAGAAGCCCTCTCCAGCTCACAAATACTTGGGTAGGTGACTCCATCGAAGCCACAAACTTTCTGAGGATCAAATTCATTTTCACAAGTCTCTGTGCATTTGCAAACATGATGACCATCATCAACAACACATTTTGATCCGAAATAGCATGCGATGTCCTCACAAAGATCTGAAATTAAGGCAAGTCCGACATAAATAAATAATTTTTTTTAAGAATTGAAAATTAATGAGCTTTTGATTAATAAAAACTAGTTTTAAGACTCACCACAGGATCCTGTGTAATTGACTTTTATGTCACGCTGTTGGTCGCAAGACAACCTCTTCATGTCACAAAGATTCTTATAAGTGATGCCATCAGTTCCGCACAGTTTCCTGTTATCTGTTACGTCGTTGCAAACCTCTTCACAAGAACAAATCGGCCTGTTGCTGTTATCTACCATGCACTGACTGCCGTAGTGGCACAAGTGATCCTCGCATGGGTCTGATGTTATTTTTAAAGTCACAAATAACTTGCATTAGTTACAATGATTACATGGTAATCGTTTATTACAACCATAACAATGGGTTAAACACTGCCAGCATTACCACATGGTCCTGTAGTAGCAACTCTTATTTCTCTCTGCTCCTCGCATGAAGCTTTTTCCATTGCGCATCTACTCGAATAAGTTTGTCCATTTGTTCCACAGACCTTCTTCTCTACTGACAATTCCTCAAAGCATACAGTGGAACACAGACAAACTGGATGTCCTTGTGGTGTTAGTTCGCAATTTGCACCATAATTGCAAGTAACATCCTCACATGGATCTGAGTTAGTAATGTAAGGATAAATAAGATCAAATAAATAAGACAAATTTAAAAATACGATACGTGGCCTCATTTGCAAAATTGAAAGATTAATTAATGTAGCAACGTAACGCAACAATTTTTTATTTTGATCAAGAAGCATTCAACTTAAGATAATATAAAAGTTTCAAAACTAAAATATCTCGAAATAGCAAGTTATGAAGGAGCTCATAGTTGCTTTATTTTATTTAATAACTTAGTTTGTTGATTATCAAAGTGTTTTTGCTAATTATTATAGTACTTTTAGCTAAAGTAGGTAGTGCTATAGCGCTGATATTACATGAGTTAAGTTACACATACCGCAAGAGCCCAAATATTCCATTTTAATTTCCCTCTGTTCCTCGCAAGAAGCCCTCTCCAATTCACAAATACTTGGGTAGGTCACTCCATCGAGGCCACAAACCTTCTGAGGATCAAATTCATTTTCACAAGTCTCTGTGCATTTGCAAACATGATGACCATCATCAACAACACATTTTGATCCGAATTTGCATACGATGTCCTCGCAGAGATCTGAAATTAAGACAAGTACTACATGAATAATAAAACCTCTAACGAATTAATGAATTGAATAATAATGAAGTGTTGGATATTAAGACTAGTTTTGAGACTCACCACATGGTCCTGTATAATTGACTTTTATGTCACGTTGTTGGTCGCAAGACAATCTCTTCATGTCACAAAGATCCTTGTACGTTACACCATCAGTCCCGCATAGCTTCCTGCTATCTGTTATGTCGCTGCATACCTCTTCACAAGAACAAATTGGTCTGTTGTTGTTGTCCACCACGCACTGACCACCATATTGGCACACGTGATCCTCGCAAGGATCTAAATAACAAATAAACACTAATCAAGCAATTAATTTGTATGAAATTTGAGATTTTGTTTACATGGAAAGCATTTGTACCGACCACATGGTCCCATGAATTCAATCCGGATGTCTTCTTGTTGTTCGCACGATCGCTTTTCGAGTTCACATAATCCTTCGTAGCTTCTCCCGTCACTTCCGCACACTTTATAAGTTTCTTCCTTGCATATTTGAAGGCAAGCACATTCTGGATTGCGCTTGTTATCCAAGATGCATTTAGATCCAAAAGCACAAGTTACTTCTGCACACGGATCTGTGTATAACAGTTGATCGTTCGATGTTATTAATGATTCGTAATATCAATAAACATACTAGGAAACTATTTGCCCTTGTTATATTTCAATTTCTACTATTTAAATAACATTAATGGTTTTTTTACAGGTGATCATCTAGCAACAAAAACTTTGACAAATTAATATAGCTAATACGTGTAATTATATAACTAATAATATTATGTTATTAAACAACTACCGCACGCTCCTTGAAGTTGAACACCGATTTCAACCATGAGGACGCAAGAAGCCTTTTCCAGGTGGCAGACGCTGTCGTAGGTCCTTCCATCTGTGCCACAGACTTTCATTCCATCACCACTTGAGCATGAATGCATGCATTTGCAAGATGGTTTTCCATTCTTTGTGGTCATGCATTTTGCTCCGAATGAACATTTGAAATCTTCACAAGGATCTACAAAACAAATGAGGATGATTCTAAATATTTCTACATCAGTTTTTGTTTTCATTTAAAATTTTTGCATTACTTTGACATCAAACAAAACAAAACTTTACTAATATAACATACTGATTATTATTACTATTATTATTATATTATTACAATTATTGTGGTTATACGATGCCGTTGATGTTATTAGTTTAAGTGAATTGTTAGAGTTTTAAAGAAATCAATGTCTTGTTTGATTTTACCGCAGGCTCCCTGGAATTGGACTTCAAGACTTCGTTGTTCCAAACATCCAACTTTTTCCATTTCACATTCGTTTAGGTATGTCTTGCCGTCAGTGGCACAAACCTTGCTGTTCTTCCACGGTGAATTGCAGTCGAAAGTGCATTGGCAGGAGGCAGAATGCTGCGATGTTGGAATGCATCTTGATCCATAATAACAAGTTACTTCTTGGCAGGGGTCTAATTAATTGATTAATTAATTCTCATAACTTTAATAATATAATAATTCTAATTATACCAATATAATGAACGAATGATGAAAGATTGTTTTGAATAGAAGATTTTAGCTTTGAATAAAAAACCTTGTCGCAGCCTTGTTTTTATAAACTTAATGTGTTGACAAAACTTATTTGCTATACATAGAGAAAAAAGGTATACTTTGTCTCTAAAAAATGTCAGCAAGACCCATAAAACTTACCACACGGTCCATCGAATTTCACGAATATTTCTCGTTGTTCTATGCACGACTGTCGCTTGAGTTGGCACCTGTTATCGTAGGTTTGATCGTCTGTGCCGCAAACTTTACCGCCGTCATGATCCAGACACTCGTCAGGACATTCGCAGGTTGGACTCCCGTCGAACGTGATCAAACATTTCGAGCCAAATAGACAATCCATGTTTTCACAAGGATCATCAGCCTCTGCAAACATTTCAGCCTTTGTCTTCAGTTTGCAAAATTGAAGCTCATTAAAATGACTCATGGAACTTGCATTTTAAAAATGCATATTGGCACACAAACCTTTTCTTATGAGTCACATTAGTTGAATATAAAAAATCTTTTGTGTGAAAGAAACTGTAAAATATTCAATGTGCAAGGATTTTCTTAAGTAATTTTAAAGGAGGAAGCTTAAAAAATTTAAATAAATCTTAAACCGCGAAAGAGAATTTTCATTCGAATATGAAAACCAAAAACTTAAAATTCTGAAAACTATAAAACCCAATGAATTTTAAAATTTATGCCAGAATAAACAAAAAATAAAATAATATCATTGTTAACAAATATTGCAACATGTTAATACTTAGCTAAACATCAGAACTAGAATAACAGATAAACAGATAAAGTTATGAGTGCTACTAACTACAAGGTCCTTCAGACTTTACTTTTATGATTCTCTGTTCTTGACATTCGGCCTGTTTCAAGAAGCACATGTTATTGAAGGTGACTTCTTCCGTGCTGCACATTGGTTTGTGTCCTTCACTGTGGCAATGGTACTGGCAGTGGCAGCTCGCTTCGAGTGTTATTTTGTCTATTTGGCAAGTCGATCCAAACTTGCATTCCATTAAGTCGCAAGGATCGTTGGTGACTGCGGAAATGAGAAATACGTTAATTCGCTTATTATTTTAAGTTAATTCCCTTTTATCTTAGTGAACTTAAAGTGCACCAGTGTCCTTGGAAATACGCAGATGAGAAAATGTGAATCAGCATAAATTAACTTCTAAGCGGGCAAAATTAAATTTTAAGAATTTCACCTTTCAGTGTGATGCTTCTACTGGTCGTACCAACCATGTTGGAAGCCCTGCATTCGTAAGACTTCCCATCTTCCTCAGCAATTTCGCGGAAGTGCAAAACCCCTGAAAATTCAGGTTTTGAATATTTTAAAGTTCATCGTGAGGTCAAATGAGGTCAACCACCTGAGGAAGCGGTGTGAATCCTTTCACTGAGTTCGTCCTTGATATGTTCTAAACCATTTTTCAACCACTTGACCTTGGGAGGTGTTCTGGCATAGGCATTGCACACAATGTCCAAAGGTTTTCCCAAGAGAACAGTTAAATTGTCCACTTGCGGATTCATGTTTATCTTCGGAAAGCCAGTCGATCCTAATGGGAAGATCTTCAATTTAGCTTTGAATTCAAGCGATAATAATAACAACGTAGATTCACTAAATGCAAAATAGGTTAATTACCAGATGTTTGATCATTTGAAATAATTACATTTAAGTACATGCTAAGTGTGCTCCCAACGACCAACCTGATATGCCTTTGTTTACTCTGAGAAGGGTACTTGCGCTCTTTTTGATCTTACGTCCGGTATCCATCCATGCACCCCCCTCGATCTGCTCCCAAACTCGAAGCGATACCCTACATTCGATCATTCCACTTTTATCAGAACCAACTCCTTCCAGCCTCAAAACTGAAGACAAAACACTCGGACTTTCCTTAGTTTCCCGAACGAAAACTTTCCTTTCATGATCATTGGATAACTTCTCCTTGTAGTTCCTGAACCATTCGATTTCAGGATGGATTTGAATTGGCGAGATCCCTCTAACCACGCCGTCTCTTCCAACAACAACAGTTTTGGCGCCACATGTAAACAAGGCAGACGTCCTTTCTTCAATTCTTTGATCAGACGGTTCAGAAATGATGTCAATTGAAACTGTGATAATGGGTGATTAAAAATTTTTATTTAAAAAATAGATTAATATGTTGATTACCTGATTAAAACACAATCTTACGTTGTTGAAGCTTGTTGGGAGATTGTTGGGTTTCTGTTTTTCTGAACGGAGGAGCTGTTGCGACATTCTTTTTTGTTGCAGGATTTTGTACAACTGCCGCTAAATTATTTATTTGAAATTATAATTGCATTATTATTATTATTATTATTATTATTATTACACTTATTACTTTTAGCAATAATAATAATGTTGTGATAACTGCAAGATAATTATATTAAGGGCTCAAAAAGTACCAAATGCGGATAATTCGTATCAATTATTTCGAGAATAAAATTTGAAATGCATCGTCACAGCAAAGCGGTCGGCATGATGAGTCTGACAAAAGAGCTTCAATTGACCCCCAATACTTGAAGACAATCGCAAGAACATTCCAAACATTTCTCAGTTGAAGCTGTTCAGTCGTTCATTGATATTAAAATGAATTTCAAGAACTAAGTAAGTGTAATGCCAACTATAATGATAATAAATATTATCATTTTAAAATTGCTGATAATTACTATGATTATATATTTTGACATCAAATTATAACTCCGTCCTACATAAATAACATAAAAATTAAATACCATTAATAAATTTCTTGTTTTATGCGATTTATTATAAAATGTTATCATCCACGGGCGCATGAAACAGGCTTACATGCGTAATATCTCATTTAGTCATGTCGTATTATACAATTAATAATAATAATAATAAAATTAGTTTCTCAGAAAATAATTGAAAATAGTGAAGATACATTAAATGCTGTTTCAATAATAAGATAATAGAATTATATTTAATTTTTAATTTTTAAATACTTCTTTCGTCCTTAGAAATGGCTTGAGTTTTGGGATTCTGGATGTTTTCATGCTTTCGAGTAGTTTCTGCAGCTTAACAGTTAAAAAGAATGAAAAACGAAAATGTTATCAATAATAACAACAATATCAATAACAAATACATTAATTAATTGATTTATGAGCATTAATGACATCTCCAATTAACATTAACAAAATTACATTTTCACGAATCATAAAATAAAATAGCATAACATCAGAACATGTTGGACTCAATACACAATCGCGTTCTGGTGTTAACAAATATTTCACATTTCAATATTTGCACGAATGATCGCAGACAAAAACTTTTATTTGTCCTGCATTCATTGGGAAAGCCTTATGCATGTTCATTCTGCTCACACAGGAGCAAACACTAGCAGTCCTCAGCTTAAAGTGATGTGACAGAAACAGGTGGACCCCTGCTCTCAATGCCCTTACCAATACCTTATACCAATGAAGTGCTGATGAGTGACTAAATATGCTTGGACTTAAATTGTGAATAATAATTATATCAATAAATAACAACAGGCTGATAAATATATCCATAAATAAATAACATCGGACCGAGCAAGCAAGCATTAGCAACTCTCCTGGTGTCCCATAAACAAGGGACAATTACACATGAAAGAACATCATCACAGCTCGTTCATGCAGGCCTAATTACAAGGAGCCACGAAACCATTCATTGATCGATGTGTCGTTCACTTTCATTCATAAAATTTCATTCACAAAATTCATTCAACTGGTCAGGACCAATAAAAAACAACTCCGTCATTTATTAATGAATGAAATATTGCATTTTCCTCCGGTATTATTGGTTGTTATTTACAAAATCAAATGGTCAGCCAATCAACTGTCAAGTGTTAGTCCACCTGAATGGTTGGTGGAATGTGGACAATTTTTCAGGTAAATTCTTTCATTGTCTTTTGAAGGCAGCCAGTTTGTTGCTTAGCTATTTTTTCTATTTAAGGTTTAAAGTTATTAAAATGAGAATTACTAATATAAAAATCTTCTTTGATTATATTTTAGGTGCATGTACATTAAATAATAATATTGTTAATTAATTTTTTTTATAGAGATAAGTTTGTACACATATATATGTATTCAATATAAATATAAATATAAAATACTAAATATAACATTCCTGATCAATATATTCGTTTAGGACATTTTAAAAATATTTCTTATTTTTATATTTATTTTGTTAAAGTAAGCTTTTTAAGCCTTCATTAGTGCATAATAATAATAAATGTGTTGCATATCATAACCATGACTGCTAGTTATTATTATTACAAAGGCTGTTATTATAACAATAAACTTATTACTTGTTACGGTGTTCGATTTCCTATCAAATTAGGTCAATAGCCTTGATTGACCCAGATTAAGATATTGACAGGTTATACATTAAGTTCCTTTGTTTGGAGCGCTTCAAGAAGCGGTGACAATGAATTGATGATGATGATGACGGTGACGACGGGTAATAATGATGATGATGCACAGAATATTAATTGTTATGCAATGATAGACCTACCGCATTTAAGACATGTTAATAATGTTTGGGTTCTATTTTTACAATGGGGTACCAACTTAAGAAGTGACTATCTTGATTATCGTTAAAGTAAATAAATTGTAATTATTTGTAATTATTATTATATTCAAGGTCAAATGAATTTTATTGGAGTCTTGTTACGTAAGTTTATCAAGAGTCTCTGAAATTATTATTATTATTATTATTATTATTATTATTATTATTATTATTATTATATTATTATTATTATTATTATTATTATTATTATTTTTATTATTATTTTTATTATTATTATTATTATTATTTCAAAACATGGAAGTAATTCTACAAATTCTCTCTGCATTAAGGTATTCGTACTCTGTGGTGCATTCCTGGCTGTCCGCGTGGTTCATTAAAATTCGAGGTTGTAGAGTAAAACTTGGTCCTCAGAAATGTGGAATACTTTGAGATGAACTGTTTCGTTCTCATATCGGTTGTCCTAAGATAATGGCTTATTGTTCGAGGCAAGAATGACATGATGGCCACACAAAGAAGGACCGTAGAGCAAAGTGACATGTGATGTTGCTGATTGGTTACTTGATAAAGGCTAATAATTAACTACTATTATTTTACTCATCATTGTCATACCCGTTATTGCTTTCACATCGTGTGAAAATGGCACTTATTATTCTAGAGGCGTGTGAACATCGAAAGATCTGATTCAATCTATACGGAGAACATTATAAGTTAAAGAACTAATTCTTCGCGACTTAATTGCAATAATAAATAAATTAATAAACTATTATTTGATAATTAATTTGTAATTATAAATTACCAAGCATAATAATTACCTTTGGACACAGCGGCATCAAACTGTTGCAGATTGCTGAGTGACATTTTTTCCATGCTGAACGAAAGCATGAGATGGTCATCAAATTCCTTCACTGGAAATATCCTCGTATCGAAGAGAGAGGCAGAACCCATGCATATGGAGGGATTGTTGAGGCCGTAAATTGTCACAAACTGATTCCCGTAGTATTTCGAAGAACCGCTGCTCAACGAACTATCTTCAAAAATGTGCTTCTCCAAGAGTTCTCTGCCCTTGATGATTCTCTTGATTTCCACTTTGGCAACGTCGTAAAATTCCCTGTCATCCACTTGATTCGCGAGTGGCGATCTGTTTGGAAAGTCAACTTCCATGACTGGAAGTTTGAACTTGTCCTCATGTCGATGGTTGTCAAATACTCCTCCCACGAGGTTCGATTTAACGTCGTTTTGCCTCGAATTCTTGAGGAATTCGTCACCTGAGGCAGCTTGGTTTGAGTAAACATTGGTAAAGTTGAATGAGTACCTGTGTGAAAAGTAGCGGCCGTTCTGTCCTGGAATGTCATTGGTTTCAGAACGTGGATTGTAAAACTGGTTCTGGAGTTTATGGCGTTCCGATGGAACTTGGCGTTTGTTCCTGAAGTTGTGCTGCCTTCCTTTGGACTGCTTCTTAATTGTTCCAGTAAAAATGATGTCAGCCAACTGAGCCCGTAATTCGACCGAGTCATACCTGCAGTCTTCAAGATCTTCTTTCTCGCGATGGTGGCTTGGTTCTCTGAGGATGGGTTTTGATTCCTTGATGTTTCTTGATTCAGAGGAAGTTGGAAACCAGGAAGGATAGAAATGGTTTCCGTAAGACATTGGTCTGTCAGCAAACGATTCTTGAGTCTCACTCGGTTGTTGAGGCTTGTTTTCTGGAGCCTGCACGAACGATGAAGGTTGCGGACTCGTGAAGCGTCTTTGGCTAGGATCTCCTTTCGTGTCTCCATACAAATATCTGTTGTTTCTCGAGGAATTTCTCAGAAAGTAAAGTTCTGAGCTGTTAAACGGCAGAAGTTTCGGGATTAGTTTAATTTTGTGGACCTGCGATATCTTATTCGCTGAGTGAGAACTGCTGCTGATGACACTGACTCTGTCAGATCTAAGTTGAGATGGAGGTTGGTGGTGTTGTACCGTTGGAATGTTGTGCCTCGTTTTGTTGTGATGCTGGGAAGAAATACTGCCACTCGATGGAAGAAGGCGATTGCAGAGGAGAATGATGACGATTAGCAATAACTTCGATGACCTTTGAAAGGTCATTTCTATGGCAAACATGATGTCTTAGCGGTCAAAAACAGGTTCAAGAAGAGGAATTTGTACAGTCCAACATGAAAGCAACTTGCAAAATAAATCAAAGGATATTTTTATCTGCTTCTCTGACGCTTATTGTCTCGCGTCACTGAGGCCTGTTGAAATAAGAAATGATATAAATTATTATTATTATTATTATTATTATTATTATTATTATTATTATTATTATTATTATTATTATTATTATTATTATTATTATTATTATTATTATTATTATATTATTATTATTATTATTATTATTATTATTATTATTATTAATATTATTATTATTATTATTATTATTATTATTATTATTATATTATTATTATTATTATTATTATTATTATTATTATTATTATTATTATTATTATTATTATATTATTATTATTATTATTATTATTATTATTATTATTATTATTATTATTTATTATTATTATTATTTTTTTTAAATAATTTTGAGCGAATATAAGCGGTGTGCATGGATTGAGAAGAATTTCTGAACATTTTATGGGTGACTAATTGATTACAACCTCATAATCAAAACCGATAGGCTTGTGGTTCAAAACGATTTTTCTGTGATTGCAGTGAATTGTTGTAATTATTTATGTAATTATTGAATTCGACGTTCGATATTTTAATTATTTAATCACTTATTACTAAATTGCTTCATTTTATAAACGAATTATAAATGCATAAAATAATTGTAATTATTTAGTAATAGCAATATAGTTATATTATTATTATTATTATTATTATTATTATTATTATTATTATTAATTATTATTATTATATTATTATTATTATTATTATTATTATTATTATTATTATTATTATTATTATTATTATTATTATTATTATTATTATTATTATTATTATTATTATTATTATTATTATTATTATTATTATTATTATTATTATTATTATTATTATTATTATTATTATTATTATTAATTATTATTATTATTATTATTATTATTATTATATTATTATTATTATTATTATTATTATTATTATTATTATTATTATTATTACCATTGTTAAATTGTGCTGAGTTAGTTCTCGAAATATGCGGCGACAATAGAAGGTCTAGACAGAATCGTCTAACAACTGAGTCAAACAACCTGCCATCATTTTCAAGTCATTTTTACGACGTCACGTGCAGTGCTTCTTAGTTTACCTTATTCATCGTTGATCTCGTTGGCTTCACTTTTAAATTATTTATTAAATATGGTGTTACTTGATTAACCATTAGCGATTATATCATTTATTAATGATAATATTAAAATTACCTCATATTAACGAAGTCATAGTAAGTCTAATTATTACCTAACTTAAGCTTGCCATTAAAATTATGAAAAATGTATTAACATATTTCTAAACCATGCAGAAGCAATTTAATTATGTAAATATATTCATAATTATTTGAAAATATTAACAATTGATTTAAAATAATTATAGTTATTGGTAAAAGTTCGTAATTTCGTGAATGTTGACCCCCAACACCAAACGCCAAGATTGGATTTAAAGATTAATAACTTCATACTGGAGACAGCAAACAACTGGGATTGATATTTCTGGTTATCAATGATGATGCTGACGATGATGATGACGATAGCGATGGCGATGATTATGGCGATTTGTTCAATCGAATTACAAGCAGTTAATACTATTAACTTAATAGCAAGTCATTCCCCTATCCTTCAAAAGGCCTTGAGTGAATGGTGATCTCGAAAATGTCAGCCATTAGAATTTGAGGAAGTTTGTGTGGTTAAGGAATCAACTTTTATCTTGAAACAAAATTAAAGTCCCCATTTGAAGAGAACATCGATGACTGATGACATCTTAAAATATAATTTAAGTAAAAATATTAATAGATGCTCGTTAATAGAATTATCATGATGAGTAGAAGTTGAATTACAAGGACTTCAAGAGAGTAACAGCTGTGATGACCTTGGCGATCATAGTGATAACGATGATGACGATGACGATCGTAGTGATAATGATGATGATGACGACGTGATATTAATTTCGTTAGACAAACGCTGTTGGTAATCTTGTTAATCGTTGGAAAGAATTATAAGTTATAAAGTATAATTTGTAAACAATTATATAATTCATTTTTATTTCTTGTGTTCATCCAAGTTTTTTTGTATCATACATTTTATAACCATTCATCCATGCACAATATCCACGCACAATATCCATTATTATTATTATTATATTATTGCTCATATTGTTAATTACATTAATGTTACAGTAAATTAATTCATTAATTATTTGACTATAATAACAGTTACGCATCTACTACAGCCTCATAACACTGCAAATACATAATCCTTTCTGTCGGTTTGTTGCAAAAATAACAACAACAATAACAAAAAATACTTGTGAATAAAATTTAAAAATAATAATAATCAAAGAATTATAATAAAAATTAAAGTTTCCTGCTGCAACTCAAAAGACATTGAAATCAAAAACATTCAAATTTAACTCAAAATCCTACATCAGCACCAACAATGGCGAACCCAAAGTCACAAAGAATTCACAAGAATGATTTGAAATTATTTAATTCATTCACAAGAATGTGTTGAAATTATTTAATTCATTCACTAGAATGTATTGAAATTATTTAATTTATTCACAAGAAATAATTTAAATTATTTAATTTATTCACCAGAATAAATTGAAATTATTTATGTTCGTATCTCAGCTTCAGCACACTTTAACTCAAATATTATTCAATCTTTTTACATGTTTTTTTTTTGTAAAAATGCAATTGTTAGTTAAAATTAATTACTGCTTATAATTATTACTTATTATTAACTAATATTATTTGTATTGAAAAAGTTAATTTCTCGTCACAAAATCGCGGAGGCTTAATTGAAGTTTTCAGCCCCCTTGACATTCATAATAAATCTAATATCTTAATTAACCATTATTAATATCTTAATTAACCATTATTAATATCTTAATTAACCAATCTTTACAATTTTGTGCCCCTCTCCAATGCTTAACGTTATCAATTTGGGGCCACCTTATTCCAAGAGTTATTGTAATTATACCATAATTATTGTGATGATCGAAATTAGTTCTCAAATATCATAATTCTTAATTTCTTTGTAAGTCCCATAAAAACATTGCTATGAAAATGTTCTTATAAATATTAATTTATATATATTTAAAAATATTAATAATGGTCATAAAAAAAATAAGAATAAGGGAGGTGAAATTGATAATGACATTGTTGCTAATGAGAGTAATGATAATATAATGATAATGATGGTGATGATAGCGATCTAATGATGATGATGTTAATGATGGTTAGCGCGAACATTAATTTGCATAAATAGTGGCCCTTGAGAAGCCATTTCGTGCCATTCCCTCGCTTTCCTCATTATCTCTCTCTTCCAACGATAAATTATAATTAAGCAATAGTTTCATGAGTTTTTAATATAATATTAATTTATTTATTATTATATAATTTTAATATAAACAGCATTTTTCAATTCTATAAAAAACGTATTTACAACTAAAAATTCTTTTAAATCACAATAGTAATCATTATCACAATCCAAGGCTTGCAACACAACGTTCATCAATAAATACAGAAAACCCAAATTGGTAGCATGGTTAACTAGTGGTTTGTTGAAAATCACGTACATTGAAAAAAAATTACAAAGGAAAATATAACAAAAATAAATTTTTAAGTTTTTTTTTTTAATGAAATTGATTGCAAATAAAGATTAACATTTGAGCAATATTTGTTGTGAAATGTTAAATTATTAAAATGAACAAAGTTAAGTTAGATTAGAACAAATTAAACAAAAGCAAAATAAAGAAGAACACGAGAACTGACGAACCTGTTCTGCGATGAAATTAAGTTGAAGCAAGTCTGAGTAAGTTTCCCTGGCACAAGACATGACTGTCAGGTGCGACAGTGTTCAAGAAAGTTCGTTCGTTCGCTCTCTGCATGTCTCAGTCCTACGTTTGTTTACTCTCACATTCGTTCTATCATTCCTATCATCATTCATGCATTCATGCAGTCATTCATTCATTCATTCATCCGCTCTTCTGTACATCTTTTATTCATTCATTCGTTGATTCAGTCACTCACTCATTTATCAACTTACACAACCATTCATTTTAAACTTAATCGAATCTTTACTTCATTCAAACGACAATTTATTTAGTTACTCAAATCCATCCATCCAAAGTATCGATTGAAATGCATTTCCGTTCAGTCACGCATTCATTCATTCATTCATTCATTCATTCGCAAATTCAGTCATTTTTATTTCTGAAGTATTCAAACGATAAAAGTTGGTTGAAAATGTCGTCTATACAGCCATCCAAACAGCCAAAACCACCTCTACAACCACTAAAACCCAAAAATCCACTTTCGCATCCACCTGTCTAACCACCTGCACAGCCATTCATACATTCACCTGCTCAACATCCATCATTCATCACCTGGCTCTCTACAGGGCAGCGACTGCTACTTCCTGTAAAAGTTCCATCCATTTGTCATTCCACATCCATCCATCAATCTTTTTTGCCTTCTTTGTAACTCGATAAATATTCTGCCATCTGGGGAATTACGTCGAAAGACCGGATTTTATTCAAAGTCGAGATGAGTATCATCATCATCAAGATCGTCATCGTCGTCGTCATTATCAATATGTCAATGTTTTATTTATTTATTTGATTAAAGTCCGTTCCATAACTAGGATGATTTGGACTTGTTAGTCAGTGTTAGTTATGTAAAAATAATAACATGCATTGGTATAATAATAAGGATGAGATAATAATAAATTAAATAAAGTTTAATTAGAAATCACTAAAATAATTGACTCCGATTTTTGCAAATCCATCTGTAAATGATGTCCACACTCGCTGGATTGCTAAGCAAGGAACTCATATCAGATAGATTTGTATTGAGTCTGATTTCTCTCCTCAGGGCAGATTGGGCCGGACATTCCGTGAGGAAATGCTGCTTTTCATCCTCCTGAGGGCACTCCTTGCATTATCCATCTCTGTGGTCTTGTAATGTTAGCTTCTCTGGTCTTCGTTCCATCTGGCTTGCCACTGTTGGATGATGTTGCGGGCCACGGACCTTTTGGCATCCTTGATAGACGCTGGGATCCAGCGGTCTATCTGATCCTTGCAGTGGCGGCTTTTGTCAGAGCATCGTCCTTCTCATTGCCAGGAATTCCAAAGTGTGCAGGAATCCAGACGAGCGTGACCTTTCTGCCGCTCTCCTGGATATCTGAAATTAGAAACTGGGTTTTCTTAATGTCAGGAGCATCATTATTGCAATCCTTTAGTGCCTCTAAGGCACTAAGCGAATCGCTCAGAACAACTATATCGAATGTCTCCCCTGATAGGAGTCCTTCACGTGAATCAAACAGTCCTCAATGGCTGCTAGTTCGACAGAACTTATGCAGCTGTGACTTGATGTCCTGAGGCTTAAGTTCACGTTTTTCTTCGGGATGTGGATCCCTATTCCTGCCTTGTTGTCCGTCGTCTTCGAGGCATCCGTATAACAAAGGAGACTTCCCTGGAGATCCCATATCTTCTCCATTGCTACCAGCTTCCTCAGAGGGTCGTCGGATGCGAAGGAGAGATTCGAGATTTCAATCACCGGTTTCCTCAGTCTCCAAGGAGAAATTGTGAGAGTTTCCTCTTCGATATCTCCTAGGATGTCTGCCGGAAGGACTCGACTTTTTCGTACGGGGTTGTCTCCCCTCGTTTCTTCATCTTGAAGTGGAGCCTAGCTTGAGACTTGGACTTTTTGCCTTCTGAAATGAAGTATTTATCTTTAACTGATTCGTTTATAATGGCGATAGACCTGAGAGCGTGGTTTGCCATGAGCTTCTTACGTAGAGAGGAAGCTCACAGCATTACACCAGTAGAGACAAGGCACTTGTTCCCTCATGCCACCACAGCAGATCTTCAGCGATTGATACTGAAGCTTGTCGCATGTGTCACTGATCAGGTCTACCACCTAGCAGCCATAGTCGAGGACGGAGCGTATAGTGGCTCTGTAGACTTGTAGCAAAGTGGATTTGCTAGCACCCCATGAGCTTCCCGAGATAGCTCTCATTGCTTTGAGTCTTTTCAAGCAACGTGTCTTGACAGCCTCTGCGTGAGCAGACCAACTTAGTCTTGCGTCTAGAACGATTCCTAAGAAGGTGCCCGTCAATATGTCATTATGGTAACATTCATGTTTTTATTTCAGTAATCGTCGGAATTAATAAAACATTTCAATATTTTAAAAATTAATTTCAAATAAATAGATGGAATATATTTTATATTACAATTTTAAAAAAAAAAAATTGAACGATTAATAATCCTACAGGGTAGCCATATTGAAATCTTCTTATTATTAGAAATTCGATTTTTTTTTAAATTTAAGGTTTAATGAATTAAAAGTCCCTAATAGCTTCAAGCTTTCTATTTAATAAATCAGTAAATAAGTTTGATAATTATAAAAAATAAATCTTATAATTTAATTTAGATTTATTTATAAAATAATTATTTTAAATTTGTTGTTTTAAAGGCAGTAATTTTAACAATTTCGGGCCTACAGTTGTTGCTTGAAGTTGTTTGGTGCTGATTTAGGTCCTTACGTGTCCTTTATATCTTTCAGCAGGAGTGGAAATAATATTTAATGCTTTCCTGCGCCTTTTCAAAATTTACGTTTTATTTCGTTGCGTTTTCAAAATACATTAAATTTAACATTGTAATGGTAGTTTTTTCACGACACATTTAATTCATTGTAATGTGAAATATCATATTTTCAAAACACATTCAATTTATTATTGCCCTGTTATGTAATGTGTAATATAATTTCAAATATTTCTGTCTCTTAATATTATTAAGGAACTCAGTTTATCTTATTTTCCACGTTGTTTGAGAGATAAACTGATTGATTATCAAGCCGTTGTTCATCTTCGTCATCCCTATTATTTCTTTAAACTCAAAAAAACACAATTAGAATATTAAACCTTGATTTTAATGTCCACTGGCATTGGCCTTTGTAATTCGTAAAATCTTCTGCTTTCTTGAAAAATTACATTTAAACATATAAAAGAAAATGTTTATTTTAATTATTAAATAATTTTGCCTTGTTGTAATAAAGATGCTATAAAGTTATTCATCATAAATGATTTTTTAAAGTTTCACTATCAAAGAAAGTGAAATGCTGGTCAGAGATTCCCAAATATAAAATTACTACAAATTTTTTATTACACCTTCTGGTAAAGACAACAATCCTGTGGGGTGAGACACTGATGAAGCTCGTTTGTTTTATCATTTTGCCAAATTCTAATGACAGTATGCCTCCTAAAAGATCCACAACACCTGGCATTGTTAGCCTTTCTATTTCTATTTCTCCATAAAAATCTCGAACAATCCTGACTACCAACGTCGTTTTAAATGTTGAGAACAAAAAATATTCTACTTCATTGCAAGTCTTTATTAGAACAAAATTATTTGCGATCCATGAATTTCTAGGTTAAAAGATGTGAAGGTTCACAGTTCACAGAACAAATCCAACAATCTTCCCAGTAGTATAGATTGCAGTGTCGATGATCAGAATCCCAACAACCATATCTTTCCAGGAGAATTTATTGCTCGCTATAAGGATTGAATCTAAAAGTTATTCACACTGAAAACTCAAAATATTCAAAAATTTCAAAACTCACCCAATCTTGCCAGCAGTTTCCTTCCTTCGTCCTAAAACAAGAAATTAATTTGTTTTCGATTACAACATGCAACTTAGGGATGTAGAATAATAAATTGTTCTAATATTTTAAATCGGTTTAATTGATGAAACACAACTCGCACAACTGAATTATCTCAATCACCTTGGTTTTGGAGATCACTTCGCAACAACCTTGCACAGATGGTTGAGAAGGTCCTGCAGACCTGAGCGCACTGGATGAACTGAACAACTTTTTTACAGCCCCATTTGACCTTACAACCCCACTGCAAACGCGAGTAACTCCTCCGATCATGTTCGTTTGTTTACTTCGATCTAAGTACACGGTATCCTCCTTTATCAACAACCTCGATGATACAGCGATTTCGAAAATGAAGATAACAAGTGAATGCTATTTTAAAATAAATTTAAATTTTTAGAAAAAAATTGAGTTTCTAAAATAATTTAGGATTTAGTTTGTAAAATTATTTAGTTTAAAATTTATTAAATTATTTAGTTCAAAATTGCATTAAAAGTTGATGAAATATGAGATAATAAATAAAAGTTTGTTGTCTCAAATAATTTATTATCTTTAGTAATTTAATTAACTATGAAACATTTTTATGATTTAATATCCTAATCAAATAGATATTTTAATATTAAGCTAATAACTAACATTAATAAAACTTCAAAAGTTTCTATGGATAATAAATCGTGTGAATTTTTGATGATTAAGTTTCACTCAATACGGAAGTACAGATATATGGAGTCCTATGAGAATGGTTAGTCAAGAGAGACAGGAGCAATTCACAAAACATGGTACAATGTATCGCAGCAATAATTTGAGTCACTTTTTAAAAATTGTTGTTATTTATCCATTGATTTCTAAAATACTAATCATATCAGGATGTTCAAACTTCAGCTCAAGAGACATGTTAACATTAAATTTTTCCTGACTATTTCAACTCATTTTTAATCTGAGAACTTGAAGCAGCAATTTGATTTAAATTGTATGTACAGCTATAACATTATAACTATGCTAGTAAACACTGAATATATTCATGCAGTAAACTTTTATGCTGTTTAGATTAGTAGATCTACCAGGGTGCAAAATGATCTACAGCAAAAGCAAAACATTTGAACCACGTGCAACTAAACAACGAAGAAGAGGACGAAATCCGTCGTTTCAATTGATTGTATTTTATTTGTTCGCCTTAATGAAATTTATGTGGGTCAAATTGACATTGTACGATGACAATGGTCACGTAATATAAAATTACTTTGGACTTTTTAGCAAGGACAGCACAAGGAAGGTCATCCGTGAACTTCAAAATGCCCTTTGCGATGATTCCAATATAATGTTCTTTGCAAAATATCAAGCACAAATCTTAAGAAACAAGGAAAATGAAACAATTTATTTAACAAATAGCAGGTATTTGTCAAATCTTTCAAGCGCCTGAAAAGAAAAATACAAGATTTTACATTAAATTTATTTGGTGACACTTTCCTTCACAACTCCGTCAGCAACAACATAAGTTGTAAACGTTTTGAACTGTTTCATGTACCTGTAATCGACGATTATCAAGTTATCCGAAAATCAGATCCATCCACATGAGAACAGTAACAACTGAGAAGGCTCCAACGACATTTGTCGCAACAAGATCTTTCAAGTTCAAACTCTCACTTTCTGAAGAAACAAACAAATAAGAATTGCAACACTTTTCTTTGAAAGTTTTTTCCAAAATCTGATGAAAACCAACCTATTCTCTGTACATAACCGTTGTAGGCCTTCTAAAAACATGAATCAAAATCAAATCAACGTTCATTTATAACAAACAATCAATTCTTATAACATCACAATCTCTTGCATTTTATAATCAATATTCTTACTGCTTATTACAATTTTTATATTTTTGATATTCACTATGAAATCACACTTTACCTCCATTTTGACGAAAACGCTTTCAACAACTTCTGGATTCTCCACAACTGTTTCAGGTTTTGCAGTTGGATTTGCAGCAGGTCCACTCTTGGTACGGGCAGTCCTGAGGGCACTGGATGAACTGAACAACCTTTTCATGGCCCCACCTGACCTTACGAACCCATTGCTGACGCGAACCACTCCTCCGATCATGTTCGTTTGTTTACTTCGATCTAAGTACACGGTATCCTCCTTTATCAACAACCTAGACGATACAGCTATTGCGAAAATATAGATAACAAGTGAATAAATAAATTTTTAAAAAGTTTAAATTTACATTAATTTAAATCAATTTAATTAAATTTAATATTAGTTTCACATTTATTTTACAACATTTGAATTCAAATTTCAAATTCATTGATTTAAATTTAGATATTGTTAACATTTGAAATTAATTTTTAAAATTAAATTTTCTTCCCAGCTAATCAAACTGTTTTAGTACGTAAATTTAATCGAGGACTAAAATTTATAAAAGTTCCAGTGATGCTTACTCAAAAATTTGAACAATTGTTCGAGTTTAGGCTGAAATTGTAATTAAATGAGCCTCAACTTATTATTACTTAATTGAAATATATTTTAAATATTGAAATTTATTTTAAATGTTGAATGATATAACAAATATTAATTAACCAATGTTCCGCTGAATTTGTTTTTAGTACATAAAACAGTAACAATAGAAATTGTTGCATGCAAACGTTCCAGATTCTAAATGTTAAATGTCTTTTTGACCATTTTTATTTATTTAAGGATCAGGGTTTCCAAGTTATTATCATCCACAAAATTATTTGTTGCGGATGATAGTAATGGGACAAAAATATCCACAATTGGTTAGGTGTACTTGATTAGTAATGGGTAATTACGTAATTATGACTGTAAACTGTTACTAATGTCTAGAAAAACTGAGTACATGTTTTAACACACTCATAATTTAATTATAATAATTATGATAATTATTATTGCTGTGTACTGTTACTCTTACTGTCTAGAAAAACGGAACACTTGTTTTATTCGAATCATAATTTGAAGTTAAAGTTTACAAAGATTATAACTTTTAGTTTGTAACTAAAGATTAAAGTTTATTGAATTTTTTTTCTTTATCCCATTTGTGCAAATTTGGCGAAGTTTTTTGAAAGTCATTGCGAAGCGAAACAAAGACGAAAAGTATTGGTTGGCATGACGTGAGTGTCAGAAAAGGAATGAAATACAAGAGGACGATGTTCTGTTGCCTCAACTGACTGCACTCCTAAGTGATGGGGTGTCACAAATGTCAATAAAGTTGGATGGATTTCGATTTTAAGACGCAGAAACATTGAGAATATTGAGAATAACGTCCATTTTATGCGAATTACTAAAAAGCAACGAAGTTTAAAAAATGCGTTTCATGAATTGTCAATAAATAAAATAAATAAATAAATTCGAAAAGTTGTGCTTGTGATTTTCTTGGAAACTCAATCCATTCATTGCGTTTACAATTTCAACGCGGATTCATATTTCATGCCTTTCCAAAGTGACGCTTTCAAATCCTATTTATATTTAATGTTACAATTAATATTTATACCTTAATAATTCATAATAAATAACACTTTTTATTATTAGTAACTAATTAATATTATCATTATTGATAACTTATAGTTACGGTGTTCAAAGAAAAAAGTTACTAAATAGGTTCATAATTAATAATTAACTAATAACTAATAACTAAGCCAATAAAAGTAAAGGTAGCAATGAGTGACAACCAACTGTGACAAAGAAGTGTTCAAGGATTATTTTTGAATGAAAAATTTATATTTAACATTCGGCTGCATAAGTTCATGTCGCAGGAGATGGAATTTAAGTGGGATGAAATTTTGAAGTGTTCTGGAGGGAATTCCCACTCTACCAGTTGAAGTTTAGGCAATTTAGGTCCGACACTTGATTGCCACTGTACTGGCAATCAAAGGCCACCACCGAAATAAATCCTGCCCTATCCTCACAACATTGAACGGATGAAATCCTGCTCATGCAATGAATTTTGAGGCCTTTATTTAAGTGTTGCTTGTTTTAAGAACTTCATGCACATTAAATTAATTATTTACTAAATAATAAACAATATATATATATATAAATATATATTTATTTTTAACAAACAATGGTTCAACCGCAGCTCATGAAGTTCGATCAATTGCGGTTGCATTAACCACTCATGCCTAACTAATAATTTAGAGATTTAAGTTAAACATTCAAGGAGACGACTTTGTATGAAGTAATCCATAATTATTTCTAACTCCAAGTGGGTTCTTCTCTTTATTAGATTCTGAGACACGAATCTGCATCTTATGAGAAGAGAATTCTTCCAACTGCCTATTCGATCGTCAAATTCCAATTTAAAAATCCAAAGTTAATAATTTAAAGTTAATAATATAAAGTTAATAATCGCAAAAGCAATGCAGCAATGATTGGGTATTATAATGACGGGGCATTTACAATATCACAAACATTATCAATCGATCGATCGATCAATCAGTCAGTCAGTCAATCAGACAATCAGTCAATCAATAGGAATTATTTCAAAATATAGCTGTTTACGTTCTTATCATCCACTGTATTCGTTTGAGACTCCGAGTCATTAATATTAATGCTGGTAGCGTGCACCTGGTTGCATAAATAATAAAAAAACACAGAGTCCTAAAAAGTCTACAATCTGTTCCCATGGCAACGGAGTAATGGAGGACTGAGGAGCACGTGATGTGTTTCCACTAATGGACATGCGCCTTAAACATCCCCTACTTCCGCTTACTTGTTGGGTCCTCAATTAAAATGACCTTTTCAGGATTTAAAAATTAAATCAAGCAAAAATAAAGATAAAATGCAGAATTAATAACACGAGATTCTGAATTAAGTAGTGTTGATTTGCTGTATTAAATTCCACTGAATAATTTTACTAATTGGTTAATAATTATTTTAATAATAATATTAATAATAATAATAGTAATAGTCATTAAATAATAAATTTAATGAACAACAATTTTACTTGCCATGATTTCCGACTTCCTTACCTATCATCATCATCGTCGTCATCGTCATCATCATCGTCATCATCATCATCATCTCACCAGGAGGCAAACATCGGCGTCTGCAACTGAAGCATCCTTATAAAAGTTCACCATGAGCATATCGTGTTTACATTTTAGCAGCAGACAAATATTTTCTTCTTTAAGTTAAATAATTTGGCTTGTATATTATATAACTATATTATTATATACAATATATTATTGAACATATTTATTGATCTTAAAGGTGGGTTCATATTCATAAATAGTCGTTTGAGTGGACAGATGAGGGCCATGTTTTTTGTTTAAATATATTTTTGATATTCATAACCATGGCAATTTGTTAAATTATAACTTTAGCATGCATTTGCATGAAGTGATGATGCTGATAAGGATGATGATAGTGATAATGCTGATAAGGATGATGATAGTGATGATGCTGATAAGGATGATGATAGTGATGATAGCGATGATGCAGAAAGTGATAAGAGACTTGAAGAGATTGCTTGAAATTATAGGTAGGATTTCACTACAAAAGTTCAATAAATTTATTAATGAATTAATGCACTGAAAAACAGTAAATATCGCCTTAATAAATAAATAAGGAGATGTGATAATTGTTGCAAAAAGTTGAAAAGTTGTGAGGAATGACTCAGTAATTATTTCCTAATTTAATAATATATTATTTATATAACATATTAATGAACTGAAAAACAGTAAATATCTTCTTGGTAAATAAATAAAGAGGCGTGATAATTGTTGCAAAAAGTTGAAAAGTTGTGAGGAATTACTCAGTAATCATTTCCTAATTTAATAATATATTATTTATATAACATATTAATGACACGTTTTAAAAAAATGTGTGTATTAATTAGAATGTACTATAAAAAAATAACATTATTAACATTATCTTAAAGTTAATATTAGTGTAAATTAAATAATAAGCTCTACTGTAATTAATAAATGTAATTATGATAATTAAGTAAAGTATTCATTCAACTTTCGCAATATTACCAAGACCTTCCATCTTTCCAGAAATGCTGAAAGTGCGGAAACGCTTCTAATTTTTTAGTTTTTCACGGGTTTTAAAATTGGCTTAAAATTGAAAAAAACAAACAAAAAACAAAATTAAATCAAAACAAAGAATGAAGTACAATGAAAAACAAACAAAAAACAAAAACAAAATTAAATCAAAACAAAGAATGAAGTACTGTCTGCTCTTAATGAGTGGCTGAGACAATTTGTTTCCATGGAAATGCCAGCAGACGACTCCACAACTTTTCCTTCATCAGTTGTTCTTCCGTTCATCCGATTAGGAGCGAATTATTTTTTCCAAGTCGTTCGTGTTTTGCCGGTCCGCGAGCGATGGACTACTTTTCCCAAATGAAGACGGATAAATAAGATTTTATAACAAATAATAAATAAGATTTTATAACAAATAATAAATAAGAAAAGAAACAAAGTTCTAAACGTAATAAATGATCCCTCCAAATGGGAAAGTGTTGGAATCCATTAATTATGCCCTTTTGAATTACAATGTCATCATTTACCACTAGAAACATTTATCGTCTTTATCGTTTTGTCATCATCCTCGTCATCATCATTATCATCATCATCGTCATCGTCACCGTCATCGTCATCGTCATCATCAACAGCATCATCGGAACTTGTTTGATATTCATTAGGTACACAATCTTGCAGTCACTCGTGATGACGTCATTTCCGCAAAACCATGGCGACAGAGAATGCGTCCTCTACTTCACCAACACAGAGTTCCACGATGGAAGGAACGAAGATGAAGACGACGACGACGATGATGAAATGTTTCCTCAAGTTTTTTTGAGGAGCAGTTGTTCCCATGCCTGTGAAGGCACTTATGAGGTTGTTCATGCTACTAACTATGAAAATATTTTAATGTTATTATGAAATTATTTTAATGTTATTATGAAATTATTTTAATGTTAATATGAAATTATTTTAATGTTATTATCAAATTATTTTAATGTAATTATCAAATTATTTTAATATTATTAAGATATTTGTTAAGGTGGCGTGCAGGTTAGCCGAATTGGTTACCTGCCTGCATAAGGCGGTAATAGCAACAGTTGTAATGTGTCTTGTTCGAAACCCAGCCTGCACTGCCGCCAGCGCCCTTGGGAAGGAGCGCTATATAAATGGTTACAAGAAGCGCCTCTGACGCTATGCATATGGCATTATATAAATGAAGTTACAATTACAATTTGTTAATAATCTGGTTGTTTATTACTAATAGGGAATTATTTCAATATTATCATGAAAGTAGTTAATAATGTTATTATGAAATTATTTTACACAATAAATGCACCATCAAATTCTATAACATAATTTAATAATTTCCTTCACATCCTTGACAAAAGTTTTAAACAAATATATTATTAAATAAATGTATATAAAACTTTTTAAATATTTGATGAACAAAGAAGATTTAAGAGTTTATTGTAGAATTATAAATATAAATATAATGCTCCATTCGAACGCAGAATCCATCTTCAACCTCCACGTTCGTCCCGAATCCTCTGGAACAGCACGAACCACATAGACCCGATTATGATGATGATGGTGATGATGGAAAGAAGCAAAGTTGGCATGATGGATGCGACGATAGTGGAAGCGATCCAGCCAACGAGGTAATTGAATTTTGTGAGGTGGAGGAGGAGGAGGAAGATGACGACGAAGACGACGATGACGACCAATCCGTTGTGCTCGACGAATCCATGAACTTCAAAGACGTCTCCCAGTCGAGAAACGTCTTTTCCAGCTGTTTGGTCGCCATGGAAACATCGGGGGCGAGCACGGAGGAGTGCGGAGGAGAGACCGGAAGTTGCTGCGCGGGGTTCCGTTGTTTCCGCAGAGCAGCCATCGAAGGTGATGGAAAAACTTCCAAGCGGTTTGCTTCGGCAGCTTATTGCTTCGTCGTCTGCTTCAAAGTCGTGGTCGGATTCTTGAGTTCCAGACTCTACCGCTTCATGGGGTACGCCATCTTGGTGCTGGCAATTCTGTCCAGCCTCGTGTCCCTGCTTCTAGTCGGTGTTATGGTGGTTCACCCATACACTCTGGTAGCCTCTTACCACAAAACAACGTGCCAAACAGTGGCCATCACGGATAGAATACATCCATCCCTTCACCCATCCAACCATTTCAAATCAGATCCGAGGTCTAGCTTTTCATATGTAACTCTAAATGACCCGAATAATCCAATGTCATTGTCATCATCATTACCAACATCGTCATCATCACCATCATCATCATCATCATTATCACCTTATATGACAACCATTTCTGGAATGTTTCCATCAAAAGAGATGGAGAAGCAATCAGTCTCTCCTCATTCCAACCTGTTAACTGCTCCTTCAGGCGCATCCATCTCATCCTCATCGTCATCATCCTCATCATCATCACCATCAGCGTCGTCATCATCATCATCATTGTCATCGTCATCGTCGTCGTCCTCTCTTTTAGAGGCGGCAGATTTATTTTCTATGCTGACGTCACACGAGAGCCGATCAAAAGAACCTATAGCGATCACCATGACGACCATTAACCACTCGAAAACAACCACGTTTTCTACCAACATGTCACCTCAACATTCAACACTCACATTCACTCCTCATAAAAGTTTCTCATTTGATGGTTTATCGTCATCACCACCAACATCATCATCATCATCATCATCAACATCATCATCATCATCATCATCAGCAGCAGCAGCAGCAGCAGCAGCAGCACCAGCAGCAGAAGTAGAAGTAGAAGCATTACCATTGTCATCGTCAGCACTGAAATCACTTTCATCAACAAAATCAACATCACCTTCCAAAACATCATCATCATCATCTCGAAAACAAACCACCGACTTGTTTTACAAACTGGAGGAAACCCCTTCACCAATTTCACCGACATCTTCACCTTCATCATCACCGTCATCATCACCATCATCATCAACAACATCATCATCATCATCATCATCATCTTCAACAACAACCTCTCCAGCACCAACGTCATCATCAGCAATAGTATTGGAACAGTCGGTGATCAGTCCTTTGTTCCAGGAACACTCGTGCAGTTGTGGCAAAGGTTGCAACTCTCGCTTCAAATGCTTCAAGATTTACGTTCGGTACTTGTTGACCTTTCGCAGCCCTAACTCATCGGATCATCACCATGGGGCTTCCCGATCAAACCCCGCCCTCATCTTCAACTCTTCCTCATCTCTGGAGAGAAACCTGACAGGAAAACCGGAACACGTGACTGATGACGTGTTCGGATATGGAATGTTGCACGAGGATGAAACGATGATTCATAGGCAGGTTGGACAAGTTGTTGTTCAGGTTTACAAACAACTGTGATTGGTTGTGATTGTTCGTCACTATTGTCATGACGTTTCAATGTCATATTGTTGGTATTTTTCGAAAAGGTTTCCCTCTGAGACTCATGGCAATCTCCTAACTCGTGTAATTTGTGTAACTCGTGTTCCTTTCTTTCTGAACGATTCCGAATCTATAATTCCTAAGATTTTATGATCAAAGTGCTTCTGAAGAGTTTTCTTGCCCTAAGCAGGACCATGGCGAGGGAGCATGGGGCCCAACAATTTTTTAGATTTAAAAATATTAAAATATTTCAATCTTGAAACATTTTTTGCTTTTCCCTTACAAAATTGATATAACGTAGAGGCCAGAAATTTCTGTCGTAAGATTCACCCTTTTCTCGATATGAAACAGTTTTGTACCTCTGACTGGTTTGGTTTCTTTTTGCAGATTTTTACAACTTTGAATCCTCCCGAGTTCTGAGATAAATCTCCAATTTCTTGCTTGGTTTCATGCTCTTCTCGAGCATTCCTATCCTAGATGAACCTTTACATCGGTGCGAAGTGTTCTACAATTCTAACAACCTAATGTTAATCGGTTGTATTATTAAAGGCAGGAGAGTAAAATCTTAAGTAAATTAGTTAGATTAATTATTAATCTTAATTAACTTAATTGTTAATTCAAATTAATTTAATCTATTAATTTAATCATACGTTTACTGGTTGAAGTTGCCGTGGTCCACAAAATAAGACGCATCATTTTAAAGGGATAACAGCCTAAATAGAAATTGCTGAATGCATGTAATTCAATATTTCCAGTATTTTAAGCACTCAACATCACAAACAGGCAGAATCAATGACAACTGGTAAATATAAATGGTCTTAAAAAGTTTTTACTTTCAATTCCAAAATTGCCTTCGAAAAGCAGTGAACCACGTCTGCTTTTCCGCCGCGACAAGTTTCTTGGTGGAGATTTGTTTTCGTGGAAAAAGTTGGTGTTTCCCAGCGACTTGAAATTTTTTTCCAGTCTTTTGATTTTTGTGTTTTCTGATTTTTATTCAATTATGTCTCAGTTTCTAAGTGCATCTGTTCGTTAAGAGCATGGGCTGGGTTTGGGTTAGCTTCAGAAAGTTTCTGATCCTCTACTAGCACTGAATTCGATCATAAACGTCTGCTTCTTTTGGCGGCAATTTTCTTCTTTCGATTCAGAGCGTTTTTATCGAGTTTTCCACAAGAAAGAACAATTTTTCTTTCGTTTTGGATGTCCGCTTTTTTTATCACATGTTTTTGTTTGATTGATCTAATCACTGAATATCATTTAATAAAATGACTTGGAATTAATAACAATTAATTAAGTAATCAGTTCAATAACAATTAATTGATCGATTCATATAAATTAATTAAATTATTAAAAAATATTTTACACTCATTTTTTCTGGCCTCTTGTCCTCTTACTCTTCCATGATGGAAACTAAAAATTCATGTTTTGTTAAAATCGTCATTTCATGGAAAATGTTTTTTATTTTTAGCAAAGTGTTCTTCAAAGGGCAAGGAGCACCTCTTTGAACTTTGAATGAAATTTTTGGTTTATTTCGCTCCATCTACGAACAAACAACGTTTGAAAGTTAAAATATAAAAATATTAAAAATAATAACTTTTAACAAATAGATCATCATTTCAGAATGTATTCGAAATTTAATACAACTGGCATCACAAATGTCACGTTTATTTGAACTAATAGAATTAATACAACAATAATGTCAATAAAAACAACAATAACAATTTAACATGGTAACATTTTAAAAGGTAACATTTGTGAGGTTTCAGTAAATGTACTGAAACACAAAATGCAGCTAGAAATTATTTTCTTAATATTCTCGTCATTTCATTTTTATTTTATAATGTATTTTATAAATCATATAACAATACGATATTGTTAGCATGCATCATTTACATTTTTGAGTTTTTAAATAATATTCACTTTACAATTTTTACTTTTTAATAATTTAATTAATTTTTTAAAAATAAATAATTGAAAGCAATTACAATTCGTCGCAATATTGAATTTGTAAATGAATGAATAGGACCACCGACCGAAATAGAGGGGGGGGGGGGCAGAAGGTCGTTCGGGTTTAAAAAAAAAATTTTTTTTTCTTTTCCATGAACAAGTTGAGTTGACACCTTAGGAGACCGTGACTGTTCTGCCTGTGTGGTCCAAAATCTTTGTGGGTGGTCATGATTTTGAATATTCTTCAGACAAAAAGTCCCGCTCTTTGAGACTTTAAAGTGATGATAATGATGGTATTACTGATAGTGATTTATGGGTCATTTGCGTTAAGCACTAATGGCGATGTGAATATTAATGATATTTGTTTAATAATGAATGTTTTAACATTTACAATCAATTATAGTGTATAATAAAAACATTGATTTTATTTACCTGTTTAGTCCGTAGACGGGAATTACATTCCCTTACATCATCAAATTGTATTATAATAAACCGTGAATTTGTGATCTTTTATATATTTTTAAAGCTTCTTGATTCAGAATTTCGAAATAAGCAAATTCAAAATCATTAAAAAATATCCCATTTCTAAATGAAACCTTACTTATATCCTTGATTGTGACGATGACTTTGGCGGTGGCGATGATGATGACGACGAACTATGGCGATGATGATGATGATGAGGGTGTGAATTTGAAGCCAAGTTTAAGAATATTAAATGAGCTGCAAAAGTTCTGACCATTCGAAATGAATTTTATTGAAACTTGTTTCAGTTATTTCAGTTAACTTATTTTAATTATTTCAGTTATTTAGGCGGCAAACATTTATATATATATATATATATATATATATATAATAATTTTAATTATATATATATAATAATTTTAATTAATTATATATATATATTAAATGTTTATATAATTAATTAAAATTAATATATATATAAATGTTTATATAATTAATTAAAATTATTAATATATATAATTAATTAAAATATATATAAATTGTTACATATATATATCATATATATACGATAATATATCATACATATATATATATAAGTAAAATTATTATTATTATTATTATTATTATTATTATTATTATTATTATTATTATTATTATTATATTATTATTATTATTATTATTATTATTATTATTATTATTATTATTATTATTATTATTATTATTATTATTGTCGTGCGCGTTGACCTCTGACCTTTCCAATCAGGAGATCAAATGGAGTCAGCTTGGATTTGGAGGAAATATATAATTGAAATAAATGGAAAAACATTTCTTAAGCCAAAATTTTACTTGAGAATAAAATTGTTTTTTTAATATTTTTAAGAATATTTTTTAATATTAATCTTAAACGTAATGGAAAGTTCTACAAATTATTACTTTCCTCGTCAGATGAGATCACGTGAGGTCGTCGTCATCATCATCATCATCATCATCATCATCGTCATCGTCATCGTCATCGTCATCGTCATCGTCATCGTCATCGTCATCGTCATCGTCATCGTCATCGTCATCGTCATCGTCATCGTCATCGTCATCGTCATCGTCATCGTCATCGTCATCGTCATCGTCATCGTCATCGTCATCGTCATCGTCATCGTCATCGTCATCGTCATCGTCATCGTCATCGTCATCGTCATCGTCATCGTCATCGTCATCGTCATCGTCATCGTCATCGTCATCGTCATCGTCATCGTCATCGTCATCGTCATCGTCATCGTCATCGTCATCGTCATCGTCATCGTCATCGTCATCGTCATCGTCATCGTCATCGTCATCGTCATCGTCATCGTCATCGTCATCATCATCATCATCATCATCATCATCATCATCATCATCATCATCATCATCATCATCATCATCCTCATCATCATTCATCATCATCATCATCATCATCATCATCATCATCATCATCATCATCATCATCATCATCATCATCATCATCCATCATCATCGTCGTCGTCGTCGTCGTCACTGTCATCATCATCAACACTACGTTAACTGTTTCATTTTAATCCGAAAACGTTAATTTACATTATTACTTATATTATTAATAATGTTAATATTATGAATATTATGAATATTAGTGACGCCAAATGCGAGATTGTAAATTTTACAATTTAGTTTTGTTTTTGCAAGCAAATGATTTTTACAAAGTAATAAATATTAAGCTTTAATTACCAAAATAGAAGGTTGATGTAAAATGCATTGTCTGAGTCATAAATTCTGTATTTAATTAACGAATTGTTTTTAAATTCATTAAAAATGGCAGCAAAGCAACTTTTATTTATTTTTACTTTTTTATTGTCAACTGTAAGAGTTGGCAGTTATCCGATAAGAATTTTTATTACGTCGAGGAAT